>CM059794.1:6760046-6967546 GCA_030435695.1 Brachymystax lenok tsinlingensis
GTGTGTGTTAACTGTCTTGTTGCGTAACAATCCCATTTTGGAACAGTGAGTGCATTCTGACATCACGCGCATAAAAAAACTCACGCTGGAGCGACCGTTAGAGATATTTGGAACGTTAAAGTATTTTTAACTAAATACTTTACACCACTGCACACACACACACACACACACACACACACACTGTACCGCCAGTCCTGATCGTGACGATAAGGGTCCAGCCTGATGGAAAACGTTGTATTGAGTGGCGGAAAACAATCCTCTAGCATTCAATGTTATTGTAGCTACATGACGACTCTGCCTAATCCAGGTCTGTCTGTCAACCAATCCAGCCCTCTGAATGATTGATCTGAGTATATCACATGTTCATTTGATACATTTTGATCTTGTTCTAACCCATTTTGGTTGAGTGTGTGTGTGCGTGCGTGTGTATGCGTTTTGGGAGACCTATATTGGTTACTAATACCTACACTGGTTATCAAGTCACATGTTATTTGTCACATGCGCTGAATACAACAGGTGCAGACATTACAGTGAAATTCTTACTTACGAGCTCTTAGCGAACAATGCAGTTTTAAGAAAAATACCTAAAAAAAAGAAGTAAATAAAAGTAACAAATAATTAAGAGCAGCAGTAAAATAACAATAGTGAGGCTATACACAGGGGGTACCGATACAGAGTCAATGTGCCGGGGCACCGGTTAGTTGAGGTAATGTATTCAAGTAGGTGGAGTTATTTTAGTGACTTATGTATAGATAATAACAGAGAGTAGCAGCAGCGTAAAAGAGTGAAGGGGGGGGGCAATGCAAATAGTCAGAGTAGCCATTTGATTGGATGTTCAGGAGTCTTATGGCTTGGGGGTAGAAGCGGTTTAGAAGCCTCTTGGACCTAGACTTATCAGACCAATTTGCTAAACCCAGGCAGGTGCACAGCTCAGTGAGTCAGGAAAGCATTAGCATGGTAGCACAATGGTCTGAGCCGCCACACCTTTACCACACCACAGCGTTACTAAGTCACACACACAACCAGCAGGCTTCTACAGAAAATGGTGTCCCATATCAAAACGACAGCTTCCGCTAGTGATCCACCCAGCGCTCCCTTACCCAAACCCCGTACTCTTCCCTCTTTCTCTTCCCCACTCGTTCTTTGCATCATAGCGGAGCAGCTCGGAGCAGCTTTGCATGAACGTACAGTGTTTCCTGGCAGGCATTAGCAGGCAGCGTACTCCTCCATTTGACTATTCAAAACAGTGCTAATGACATGTCCACATATCAATGAGAGGAGGGGAAGAGGGAGAGAGCGAGAGAGGATGAGAGAGGAAAAGGACATTTACAGAGATTGAGAAATAGAGAGAGGGAGAGAGAGGGAAAGAGAAGGATGGGAAGCAAGGTGCAGGCCATACGCTACTAGAATCTAGGGGAATGCTGTGGTTTTGTATCTAGTTTGAAGCCACGGTTTCATAGAGTTGAGCAATCGTTCTTTTAAACGCAATGAAAGGGGACTTGGTCATTTTGAACATTTGAAGGCCCGTCACTCAGTTAGTCTAGGTAGCAACAACCTCAGTGTTTTTCTACAGAAGGCGTCAAAGGCTGTACAGTAGGTCCGTACTTACTGTTACTGTAGAGCCCTGCATTCCAGATCACTCTCAGACCTTATGATACTAATCCAATGTTTAGCTCTGCTCAACACCCGTATTGTACCATAATCCAATTTGAGGCAGCAGCAGCAGAAGCATTCGGTGGCATGTTACTATGCAAAACCCTCCCAGCTGGTCCGGCAGGCAGGCAAGCAAGCAGGCAGGAAAATTCCTCACATTTCCAGGGCAGCAGACGAAGCACACAGGGCTCTTTGAGAGCAGGCAGAGCTCTGTGGATCAAGGGCAGCCAGACATGTGCACTTCTATCTCTTCAGACAACAACACTGACTCACATAAATGCCATGAATCCCTAACCCAGTCGGTATACATTCAAACCTGAGGAAGGGGCTCCTAAAGGTTCACTATTCAGAAATCGCTCTGCCATTTCCTGGTTGCTAAAATTCTAATTTCTGTTTTGTGACAAAACAAGCAAGAGAATCGTTGTACCATTTAAACCGCTGTGAAATACGCTACATGGCCACTCGTCAAACATCTCATTCCAAAATCATGGGCATTATTATGGAGTTGGTCCCCGCTTCGCTGCTATAACAGCCTCCACTCTTCTGGGAAGGCTTTCCACTAGATGTTGAAACATTGCTGCAGGGACTTGCTTCCATTCAGCCACGAGCATTAGTGAGGTCAGGCACTGATGTTGGGCGATTAGGACTGGCTTGCAGTCGGTGTTACAATTCATCCCTAAGGTTTTCGATGGGGTTGAGGTCAGGGCTCTGTGCAGGCCAGTCAAGTTCTTCAACACCTATCTCGACAAACCATTTCTGTATGGACCTCGCTTTGTGCACGGAGGCATTGTCATGCTGAAACAGGAAAGGGCCTTCCACAAAGCTGGAAGCACAGAATCGTTTAGAATGTCATTGTATGCTGTAGTGTTAAGATTTTCCTTAACTGGAACTAAGGGGCCTAGCCCGAACCATGAAAAACCGCCCCAGACTATTTGGCACTATGCATTGGGGCAGGTAGCGTTCTCCTGGCATCCACCAAACCCAGATTCGTCTATTGGACTGCCAGATGGTGAAGCGTGATTCATCACTCCAGGGAATGTGTTTCCACTGCTCCAGAGCCAATGGCGGCGAGCTTTACACCACTCCAGGTGACGCTTGGCATTGCGCATGGTGATCTTAGGCTTGTGTGCGGCTGCTTTGCCATGGAAACCCATTTCATGAAGCTCCCGACAAACAGTTATTGTGCTGAGGTTGCTTCCAGAAGCAGTTTGGAACTCGGTAGTGAGTGTTGCAACTGAGTAAATACTATTTTTACGAGCTAAGCGCTTCAGCTCTCTACGTTCCGGTTCTGTGAGCTTGTGTAGTCTACCACTTTGTGGCTGATCCATTGTTGCTCCTAGACGTTTCCACTTCACAATAACAGCACTTACAGTTGACTGTGGCAGCTCTAGCAGGGCAGAATTCTGAAAAACTGACTTGTTGGAAAGGTGGCATCCTATGACGGTGCCACGTTGAAAGTCACTGAGCTCTTCAGTAAGGCCATTCTGCTGCCAATGTTTGTATATGGAGATTGCATGGCTGTGTGCTCGATTTTATACACCTGTCAGCGACGGGTGTGGCTGAAATAGCCGAATCCACTCATTTGAAGGGGTGTCCACATACCTTTGTGTATATATAGTGTATATTTTCCATAACCAAAAATTCCAGCTGTTTGAAGCTGGTGTACAAAATCGAAAGTAAAAGACGCAAAAACAAAACTTAAGAACAGGAAGTATAGGAATAGCACACAAAGAACAGATCTACTGCTTCTTAGACCTGCTTTCAACGAGGATGACAGATCTAGAACTCACTTTTTCTATGTGAATTTGGTCAGATCTCCCATATTGCAGCTTTAACTGAGATATTGTTTCTTTCGGAGATGCTGCCTGGATGATGTTCTTTGGTGCTTTACAGGAAAAACAGTGTATGCTCTGGAGGGTCTGGGGGCCTTTTTCTATAAGGTCCCAGATGGCAGCAGTGGTTACCAGGCACGGCAGCAGATACTCAGAGGATTACGCGTGTATCTGTGCTGGTCCGCGATGTGTGTTGGAGGCCTACGTAGGCACGCACACACACACACACACACACACACACACACACACACACACACACACTCTACTGCACTCTGGTAACCTGAGGTTAGAGAAGCATTTAGTAAATACACAAACACTGAGGCTGGCACCGCAGTGACTTTCATAAAAGAGGAGGAGGGACATAGACGTCAGCGGGGATGGGTGGATGATGAGTTAGAAGAAACAGGTGATGACAGGGATATAGGGAAGATTATGATAGATAGATTGCATGAGAGGAAGCTATAGGTGTGTCATGTGGGTCTTCAAAGCTCTTGGTCTCGTGCTCTGGGCTCACAGTGGAAAGCTGTTCAACCGTGGCTAATTACTTACAGTATGTGGGCTGACAAACGTGATTTATCCCAACCTGTGGTTTCACTCTTCTATGGGTTTTCTAACATGCTACTTTTGTGCGTGGTTTGAGTAGGAATCACACAATATAATAATAAGAATCAATAATGTAATAATAGTTTTAGCAAAAAAATATCTTTAGTTTACAATCTGTAGAAACTATGAGAATAGAAAGGTTCAGAACTTTTGTGAAACAGCACAGTTACAAATATATGTCAAAGAGAAATAAAACTGGATGTACTTCAGAAATAGAGGAAGGCCAGGACTAAAACCAAACAAAATATAACTATTGTAAAATAGACTGTGTCCATAAAATGTATATAGTGTGTATAAGCTGGAAGTAGAAGGCTAAGAGTTGTTGTCCATTAGTTTACTCAAATTAGGTTAGGGGAAAGTAATAAAGGAAAATATATTTTTATTTGTATATACAATATCTATATATTTACAAAAAAAATATGGGGGATTGGAAATTATTCAGACGATTACATTGATGGAAGCTACAATCTATCTGCAGTATTAAAGCTGATCTACCCCCTTAAAAAAACACAAAAACCCACAGGAAGTACAGAAACCTTAAAGATCAATTCTACAGAAGTCGGTACGTAGTTTCATATCCACATTTTAATCCAACATGAAGCAATACCAAAATGGGCGCCATATGACAAGAAGGGTTTAGTGTAAGAGTTAGGGTTGGGGTTTTAGTAATGGGCCGTGTTAGGTAAGCCTGACGACAATGGGTCAGTGTGAGGACTGGCTGGGTGGGGTCGCCCTTGCCCCCCTGGGGCTGTTTTGGGACTGAGCCTGAGGGGGAGAGAGGACTGCCAGGCTGGTTGGGGGAAGGGATGGGGGTGGGAGGGCAGGAGAGAAGCTAGGCTACCGTGCTACCTCAAGTAGGTAAACAAATTATTTTAGGGCTGAGGAGAGGACTGTGGCAGTGGAAAGACAAGAGTGGAGAGAAAACGGGAGAGAGAAGCGGGAGGTTAGGGAGAGAGAAAGAGATGAAGTCAGAAGGAAATGATTTGTTTCTAGTATTATGCTGGGAACATCACTAGAAGAGAACGCTGATGTCCCTTGTAAAAATGTATAGCCAAACTAGCCAGCACTAGCCTGCATCTCTCTTTCTATCTTGTTCTCTCACTCACTCACTCACTCACTCACTCACTCACTCACTCACTCACTCAATCTTGTTCTCTCTCTCTCTCTCTCTCTCTCTCTCTCTCTCTCTCTCTCTCTCTCTCTCTCTGTGGAAACCCTTCCATCCTGACCTGAGAATGGGAATGAGGGAGGAGGGGAGGGAGGAGGGGAGGAATAAAAGCAGAGGGAGGGAGGAGAGGGAGGAGAGGGAGCCTTCATAAAGGAAAAGGGAATGACTCACAGCCCAGTAATGTATCCATTGTGGTTCCAGCGTGGATGGGGATGTGCGTGTGTGTGTGTCCCCGACCATGCACTCCCAGCACGCATTGGGAATGTTCAGTGAATACATGTTGTGCAGTGTTCTTTAGAGATCTCCCTGGAGAGTCCCATCTATAACACCCGGTCTGCTGGGTGGAGGGGGGGATGGAGGGAGGTGGAGAAGGAGGCGTTTGTAAAGGAAAAGAAGAGCGGGTCTTTCTATCTTCATTCCATTTTGCCCATCTTAACCTTCTCCTCATCCATCTCTTTTCCTGCTCTACAGATGAAGGATCTTCATTTGATCCCCCTTGTTGTTGCACAGCAGGGCATGTAAACCTGTAGTGTATTCAAGGTTTAAAAAGGCTTCTAAAGTTTACTTTCCACTTAAACATGTCAGACTTGATGTGACCCAACAAAAAATGTATCAACCCCTACAAAAATGTCCATGAATTATAATCCACACGATAATTCACATTTCCTGTTGCTTCGGGATTCTTTTCCTGCTCTGAGAAACTGGTCAAATGAAGATCCTACATCTGTATGTTTTGTACACCTGTTCCTCTCTCATATCCCTGACTCCTTTACTCTCTCTCTTTCTTTCAGGTCTTGCTCTCCATCCCCCTCTTTTCCTCTCCCTCCTTTTCTTGTGAATAAAGAAAGCTGTGCTCAGTGTTGAGTGTGTAGAGAGAGGCCCAGGGGATCAGGGCCAGGTTCCTATCCGCTTACCCGGCCAGGCAGAGGGAGAGGCAGGCCCACAAAAGCCCAGTCCAGTGCAGCCGAGCGCAGCTCCTTTATCCCCAGATCCCCTCGCTCCAGTCTGGACACGGCTCTCATATTACCTCCCCGCTCCCCCAGAGCAGAATGAGACGCTTTGTCGCCGAGCCCCCACCCGAGACCAGCCCCCTCTAACACACTGATCCCACCAAACAAACTGAAATGCATGTGTACCCACATATGGAAATGAACACAGCCCTTGCTTATAGCGTATAAGCTATCCCTCCTACACATAACCCTCCAGTTTCATAAGAGACACCTCACTGCTCGTTTCTGTGTACTATACTAGCTATGTGTAGATTGTACAGGTTGTGTGTGTTTCAATTGACTGAAATACCAGCCCCTTGTGTTACACCTTAGTAGCTTTGCAAGCCTGTGGTGCTGATATTCAGGAGTCTCAGCCATGTACATAGGCTGAAAGTATGTGGCCTTCAGATTGCAGGCCTGAATAAGCAGCTAGCGAGTTAATGCTCTGTGTCAGCCTTGCTGTGTAGAGAAGGTACTATCTGTATCCAGAAGTGTCCAGATATCCATGTCCTTTCAAATGTTACAACTGTAATGTGATTTGTGGATTCAAATAAAGTATTTAAAATGTGTGTGTGTGTGCGCACACTTGTGTGTCTTTGGTCAGATGACAGTACGGCCCGCACTATCTGACGGTAACCCTTAACCCTTTAACCTGACTCCTAACCTTAACCTCAAACCCTAACCCCTAGCCTAGCTAACATTAGCCACCTAGCTAACATTACCCACCTAGCTAACATTAGCCACCTAGCTAACATTAGCCACCTAGCTAACATTAGCCACCTAGCTAATGTTAGCAACAACAGATTGGAATTTGTAAAATATCATACATTTAGCAAATTTGTAACATATCATACGAATTGGAATTCGTAACATACCGTATCATACAAAATGGATGATGGATGTCCACAAATGAATACATATCTTACTAATTGTGATGTCTCGGATTGACGTTTACTATGTTACGTCTACCCCTGAGTCCAGATTGGATATGTTGGTCCATTGTTGAATAAGTAGGCCTATCTTAGGCTTGCCACTTTCTGTGGCCAAGAGGAAGTATCTGGATCTGGACTTCATTCCCTTGTTGTATACGGGAGCAAAAATGATTCCAGCTTGGGCTCTTCCGGTTTGTTTAAAATATGTCATATAGCCCTGGATCCAGATAGCAGGCTGATTGGGGCCATATCCTGGCCCTGCTGGTCAAGTTTGGCACAATTGGCACTAGATGTGGGCATATCTGTATTTGCCTTCTAGTGTTTGTGTGTATCTGTGTTGTCACGCTTATGTGTGTGTCATCAGTGTTTCCACTCCTCTCCTGTCCTGCTGGTTTACAGAGCGTGTTCTAGTATGCAGCAGCCATGTCAGGAATGTAAACCTGTGTGCCTTTCCATGCCCTACTCTCCATGACGAAGTTCAGACAGATCACTGCCTCATACCTCCTTCCACCGCTAACCACGAGGCAGCGAAAAAAGGCCCGTTCACTGAACAAGAACACATTAATAGCATTCCTCTCTGTTTGAGTCAGGTTGAGTGGACTAAATTAGCTCCAGTAGCTAATTAAGTGAAAAGTAAACAAATAAAATGAAATCTCTGCTGCTTCTCCTTAATTTTTTAACAAATTAATTTGCTCAAAACTGTTAAACTATTGCCTGAGTCAAGTACGTACCACACATTATCCACTGCAGTGCTAGCTAGCTGTAGCTTATGCTTTCAGTACTAGATTCATTCTCTGATCCTTTGATTGGGTGGACAACATGTCAGTTCATGCTGCAAGAGCTCTGATAGGTTGGAAGACGTTCTTCCGGAAGTTGTCATAATATTACTGTGTAAGTCTATGGAAGGGGGTGAGAACCACGAGCTTCCTAGGTTTTGTACTGAAGTCAATGCACCCAGAGGAAGACGGAAGCTAGCTGTCCTCCGGCTACACCATGGTGCTACCCTATAGAGTGCTGTTGATGCTACTGTACACTTCATTGCAAAATAGTGTGTTTTAATCAGTTATTTGGTAATGTGTATATATTTAGTATAGTTTTATCTTAAAATTATAACTAAGGTTTCACTATTTTTATTTGTATGTAATTCACTGAGTAGGATGGTCCTTCCCTTCCTCGGAAGAGGAGCCTCCACTGCATTACACAGCACTATGCCTATAGCCATGTTGAGGGCAAACGTTAAAATCACATTCTTAGGTTTAATATTACTATTACTTTATAATAAGCTAGTAGTGAATAATTTGGTATCCTACACATGTAGTCTCTGTTGCTCAACTCCAGGGTTTCTCTATGAAACTTGGGCCAGCAGTCAGGCTTTTAGGAGGCCTTAGCCTGTGTGTGTGTGTGTGTGTGTGTGTGTGTGTGTGTGTGTGTGTGTGTGTGTGTGTGTGTGTGTGTGTGTGTGTGTGTGTGTGTGTGTGTGTGTGTGTGTGTGTGTGTGTGTGTGTGTGTGTGTGTGTGTGTGTGTGTGTGTGTGTTGTAAGGCTGATAGTGAGGATGCAGGGGAATACTGCACTCAGGCCTGTGACACAAACAGGAAGACTACAGAACACTCTCTTCTAGCAAACAATCGGACTTCCTGGCTTCCAGAGAGTATTGGGTCTTGTGTCTAGATGTAGTTAGTAGGTTCAGATGTCAGCGATTCTGCAGTCCTCTCCCAGTTTGCAACAACCTGTCACTCTCACACTTCCCACCCTCCTCTCTGTTTTTCATTTATCTATCATTCTTTCTCTCTATAAACTCTGACGTCACCGGCCTGTGCTGTCACTCTTACCCTGATGGTGCTGATTCGGGGGGCAAAGGGAGGACAGGAATAGACGACATTCCTGTCATCTGTTTCATCCCTCCGTCACAGTGACCTCACAGGGTTAAGAATAGCCCATGCCCCGCTAACCCGAAATAAGAAAGGAGAAATTCCAGCGATGAGCCAAGCTGTTGTCAGGTGCTAATGAGGCTGCATGCTGACGTCTTTTACACCCCAGTCGCCGCGGCAACGCCTCATTAAACACCTGTCCCTGTTTCAGTGGCAGCATGGCTCTCTTTCATGTCCTCTGTTAGGCCCCGTTCTAAACATGTCCCTGAACAGGGATGGTCCCCACTCCCCACAGGACTTTCCCACTATGGAGGACTTTCCACTTTCCACGCCCTGTCTGGAGATACTCACACTCCCAGTGACAGGGTTTGGCATTGGTGCTGTATACTGTACAGTGTGTTCAGCTGAAAAACGAGACATGGCTGTCTAAACAATGGCTGTTGTTTGAGGAGGATGTATGTTCCTCTTCCCTTTAGAAGAACAGGAGGACAAACCTATCGTGATAACTCTTCTGTTTCTGACTCTGTCATAAAGCCATGTATGGTTATTGAAATATTGTACGGAGGAGCCTGTTCACAACACAAGGCATGAGTTATGTTATTGATAAAAGCGACCTTTTGGATCTTAGTTGCATAGTATTTAGATAGAGGGAGGATAAAAGCGGTATTTCTGATTCCCTGCTATCATAGATTAGGTGTGAAAATGTCATCACTTCTAATGGCTGTCAGAATGTCTGGAGGGGTAGACGGTACATAGTGGATGGATCTTACACAGGGAACAATCCCACAATGTTCTGGTGGCCCATCTGAATTTCTGCCTGGGGTTTTACATGATGATTTTTGAGTGAGCATCTGTGGCAAAATAAAATAAAAATGTAATATTTTTAGACTGAAAATTAACCGCAAGAAGATCAAACAGATATAATGTTTGCAGTAGCAGTGCATGGGTAAAATCACTGGGGAAAGGGTCTCTCACCATCACATAATTTTAATGTGAGGGGGACTGTTTGATCTCTGTTTGATCTTCAGTCTAAAAATATTACATTTTTATTTATTTTCCAACTAGGAATTCCATCTCGGGGACTCAGATCTCTTCCTAGAGCTCCAACTTTCCGACCGGAAGATTACTGACGTCATAAATTGACCTTGTATTTTTTTGAGTTCTGAGTTGTCTTGAAAGCACCATAAAACCAAAAAAATCTCAAAGTCAGGGGGCGTGGTCAACAGTGCCTCTCATCTCTGACGTCACATCCATCCTGGATCAAAAAATTTGGTTTTATGGTGCTTTCAAGACAACTCGGAAAAATACGAGGTCAATTCATGACGTCAGTGATCTTCCGGTCAGAAAGTTGGAGCTCTAGGAAGAGACCTGAGTCCTGAAATGCTTCCTCGCTAGCCTAACTTCCATTCATGGGCAATGTTAGCTAGTTAACATTAGCCTTCTACGTCTAGCTACATATTGAACTTCCATCCTCTCAGGCCAGGGGCACAACAATGGATGAATTAATGGTTGGATCAGAATCACCTTTATAATTATTGGCCAGTATGAAGATTTAAGTAAAACCACAAATCCCTATCTTCATCCATGGCTAATTTAGGAAAGGGCCAATTTTAGCTAGCTAGCTAGCTAGCCACCGGCAGACAACACAATGAAATGCAACAATTCAAGTTTTTCTGTCAATGACGTATGGTCTCAATGGGATTTGATAGGAGTGACGCGAAAATCCAAGCTGGCTTCCCTTGACACTTTTTTATGGGTGCACCAGGATCATTCACAGTTGAGCTCGCTCAGTTTAGCTCAATGCTGACTGGAACATTTTGCATCAATTTTTTGTCAAGCGAGGCCAGATGCTTGCTGGCTTCCCTTGCCTTCAATGCTATGGGCGGCAACAATGTCATACTCGTTTGGACCAGACAGCATCAGATAGATGGCCTACACGTAGAGAGACAGAGGGCTGCTGTTTCGCTCGCTCGGATGCTTTCTCCTGCGAGATACATTCATCCTCTTGCGAACTGAAGGAACATTTTGAAACACAGAGAGACGAAAGATAAATGTATATATATGTTTTGATTACATTTGGGGACATTGCCCTGCGTAGGGTGCCGTCTTTTGAATGGGACGTTAAAAACGGGATTCCTGACTCTCTGTGCTCATTCAAAATCCCATGGCACTTATTGTAAGAGTAGGGGGTGTTCACCCCCATGTGTCATGGCTAAATTTCCATCCTGGCCAACTTCCATCATGGCCACCTAATCATCCCAATCATTCCTAATTGGCATACAGTGCATTCGGAAAGTATACCGACCCCTTCCCCTTTTCCACATTTTGTTACGTTACAGCCTTATTCTAAAATTGATTAAATAAATAAAGAATCCTCATTGATCTACACACAATACCCCATAATGACAAAGGAAAAACAGCTTTATTACAAATAAAAAACAGAAATACCTTATTTACATAAGTATTCAGACTCTTTGCTATGAGACTCGAAATTGAGCTCAGGTGCATCCTGTTTCCATTGATCATCCTTGAGATGTTTCTACAACTTGATTGGAGTCCACCTGTGGTAGATTCAATTGATTGGCCATGATTTGGAAAGGCACACACCAGTCTATATAAGGTCCCACAGTTGACAGAACATGTCAGAGTAAAAACCAAGCCATGAGGTCGAAGGAATTGTCCGTAGAGCTGCGAGACAGGATTGTGTCGAGGCACAGATATGGGGAAGGGTACCAACAAATATCTGCGGCATTGAAGGTCCCCAAGAACACAATGGCCTCCATCTTTCTTAAATGGAAGAAGTTTGGAACCACCAAGACTCTTCCTAGATCTGGCCGCCCGGCCAAACTGAGCAATCAGGGGAGAAGGGCCTTGGTCAGGGAGGTGACCAAGAACCCGATGGTCACTCAGACAGAGCTCTAGACTTCCTCTGTGGAGATGGGAGAACCTTCCAGTAGGACAACCATCTCTACAGCACTCCACCAATCAGGCCATTGTGGTAGGGTGGCCTAATGGAAGACACTCCTTAGTAAAATGTTTTTCAGCGGCAGGGACTGGGAGACTAGTCAGGATCAAGGGTAAGATGATCGGAGCGAAGTACAGAGAGATCCTGATGAATACCTGCACCAGAGTGCTCAGGACCTGGGGTGAACATTCACCTTCCAACAGGACAATGACCCTAAGCACACAGCCAAGAATGCTATGAGTGCTCTAAATGAGAGTTTTTCCTAGGAGAGGTCACCATAAAAACCTTCACATGTTAACATTCACCCAGTCATAGGTCTCCAGTCAGAGGCTCACTGCCTCTAGTCTTGTACCTCAGACCTTAGTGAGGCTGTAGCTTTTGAGCTTGTCTTTTCTCACTACCTCAGCACGAGGCTGGGTGGTCATATGTGGACTGTGCCGAGAGCATGTTGACGTTGAACCAGCCCCCTCTACTCTGTTCTTCACACCTAGACAGGATATTTGTAACTAGTAGCCTAACTCTGAAGCCCTGCACATCGAAGCAGAGAGCTCCTCATATGGCGGAAATGAACGTTATGGCGGAAATGGACGTTGGTCGGGGATATTATTGTGATATAGTAGACTCAGCCTGATTACTTGCTAGTGTGTAAAGTGTTGAAGTATCAAGTGTGATAGTTGAAGCAATACACTGTCCCTCTCTGATCCCTCTCAGGGATACCACTTTAATAATGTTGGGGATTTGGGATTTTGCCTCGCATCATGTTGTTGTTTCCTGTTACGGCTTTGTGTTTTACTGAGTGAACCCACATAAGAAAATACTACAGTTTACTATAGAATACTACAGTACTTACTATAGAATTCTGTAGTAAACTGTAATATACTGTAGAATACTATACTACATACTGTAGTATCCCTCGATTGTGTACTACTTACTATAGCATGTTGTAGTGTATTGTAGAATACTATAGTAAATACTAAAATAGTATCCATTAAAAAAAACACTGTAGTAAATACTACAGTAATGTCCTCAAAAACGCTACACTTTTTTAAACTGTAGTAAATACTACAGTATTTAATTTGAGTATACCCTGCACATCCCCCTCCCCCATTTCCCAATTATTGCCACCCATATGTGAGAAACCTACAGTACATGCCAAGTATAGACAATATACTGTGTTCCCTACAGATTATAGAAAAGAGAAGAAGCTCTGGAAAATATGCCCTTTTAGTATTTCTCCAGTAGGTTTCCTAAGGAGAAAGCCTCCACTTCTATGTCAGAGATAATATAACAGAAACACTATAGTAAATACATGCCTCATTTCCCGGTTGTTTTCCAACACAATTTCATCCTATCCTGTTCTACCATATGATCACATGGCCTTGATATGTCTGGTCAATCCAAGACAGGAGCGAAAGTGAAACGATTTAGGGTTTGATTAAATCCGTAGCACGTTGAAGCTCAATTTACATTTAAAGGCAATGTTCCCCCATTAGTGGAGACTGCATTCACTGGCTCAATCGGAAAGTACCTTTTCATTTCAATCGAGCGATAACACGGATTGAATCAAATCAAACCCTTAGCCTCAAGAGAGAAAAGAAAGAGAAAGAGATGGAGAGAAAATATGTCAAGAGAAGCCAGGGAAGAATCAGGTCACTGTACTTGCAATCATTCTGAGCCTGTGCAGTAGGACAAAGAGCTCTCTGCCAGAGGCTCCTGAATACAGCCTGGATCACAACAGATGACCAGGAGGTCAGGTGAAAGCACTGTTAAAAGAAACAAGGAAGCAAATAAACAAACAGATTAAGAGCAGCGCTGTGGAGCGGGCCGCTTATGAAGCATGACATTGTGTCTGATTAGAATATATTGTTCTCTGAGCTCCTATTTCAAAATCAAAGAGACTTCTCCATGACACCCAGCCTATTCATTTGTTTGTACAGTGTGTGTGCGCAAGTGCGTGCACACGTGTGTACCCTTGACTTCACTATGTTTGTTTTGAGTGCTGACGTTTTTATATTTTTTATGTGTATTTATTTTCATTACTGGTGTTTGGACAATCTACCCTCTGCCCAAGATAAAGATTCTAAACTCAGCAAAAAAAGAAACGTCCTCTCACTGTCAACTGCGTTTATTTTCAGCAAACTTAACATGTGTAAATATTTGTATGAACATAACAACATAAACATAAAACTGAACATAACATAAACTGAACAAGTTCCACAGACATGTGACTAACAGAAATGTAATAATGTGTCCTGGGGGTGCATCTCCTCCTCATGGACTGCACCAGATTTTGGGAATGGCCCTCTCCCTCCGATCCATCAGGTCCCAGACGTGCTCAATGCGATTGAAATCCGGGCTCTTCGCTGGCCATGGGAGAACACTGACATTCCTGTTTTCTAGGAAATCATGCACAGAACGAGCAGTATGGCTGCTGGCATTGTCATGTCAGGATGAGCCTGCAGGAAGGGTACCACATGAGGGAGGAGGATGTCTTCCCTATGACGCACAGCGTTGAGATTGCTTGCAATGACGACAAGCTTAGTTCGATGATGCTGTGAGACACCGCCCCAGACCATGACGGACCCTCCACCTCCAAATCGATCCCGCTCCAGAGTACAGGCCTCGGTGTAGCGCTCATTCCTTCGACGATAAACGCGAATCCGACCATCACCCCTGGTGAGACAAAACCGCGACTCGTCAGTGAAGAGCACTCTTTGCCAGTCCTGTCTGGTCCAGCGACGGTGGGTTTGTGCCCATAGGTGACGTTGTTGCCGGTGATGTCTCAGTCCAGCCTATTGCGGACAGTCTGAGCACTGATGGAGGGATTGTGCGTTCCTGGTGTAACTCGGGCAGTTGTTGTTGCCATCCTGTACCTGTCCCGCAGGTGTAATGTTCGGATGTACCGATCCTGTGCAGGTGTTGTTACACGTGGTCTGCCACTGCGAGGACAATCAGCTGTCCGTCCTGTCTCCCTGTAGCGCTGTCTTAGGCGTCTCACAGTACGGACATTGTAATTTATTGCCCCGGCCACATATACAGTCCTCATGCCTCCTTGCAGCATGCCTAAGGCACTTTCACGCAGATGAGCAGGGACCCTGGGCATCTTTCTTTTGGTGTTTTTCAGAGTCAGTAGAAAGGTTTCTTTAGTGTCCTAAGTTTTCATAACTGTGACCTTAATTGTCTACCGTCTGTAAGCTGTTAGTCTTAATTGTTTATGGTTAATTGAACAAGCATGGGAAACAGTGTTTAAACCTTTTACAATGAAGTACTGTGAAGTTATTTGGATTTTTACGAATTATCTTTGAAAGACAGGGTCCTGAAAAAAGGACGTTTATTTTTTTGCCGAGTTTAGTTGTTATTGACAGCGTCAACATGGTGGACACTTGGAGAAAGGGACAGTGTGCAGTCTGTAGGACATTTTCTGATGAGGGCTGGCTGCTATAGGGACTGCTATAGGGTCATCTCTCTCCCTTCTACTCTCTGTCACTCAAAACATAGTCCAGTCAGTGAGAATAGAATGAGAGAGAATAGATCCTGTACAATCGATTTAAAGTGAGATCAAATAAATCTATCTCAGCTTTTTGTTGTCGGGTGCTCCAACTCCTTTCTACCTCAAATTAGTCCCTCTGAAAGTTTTTCTTGGTAAGCCCTTCTTATGTTCGAGATCTGTTTGTGCTTTTGCGTACTCCATTGTCATTGTCAAGCATGACAAATCCATATGGCGTTGGCAAAAGAGAAGAAACAGACTAGTACCCAGGCTAGAATGAATAGCCCACCCCCAAAAATCCTCTAGCATCAAACCCAGCAGCAGCAGAGCCCCTCCAACCACTACCCAGTCCAGCCAGAACTCCCTCCCCTCAGTCACAGCCAACAGCAACATGACTTCATCTGCTAATCGAGGGAATGAACCCACCTCGCTGGTGGACACATTTGTTTGCCTTCTGAACGACAGGGCAGGAAGAGGTCAGACGGCTGGAAATGACAAACGTGGCAATAGCATCATTGCTTATTAGCAACAACCTCAGGTACTTTGTCTAGATTTACTGGGGTTAGAAGGAGGGGTTAGAACGTTTCTTTAAAGTCCTGCCGTCCTGTCGGGATGGAGGTATGTCAGGTGTTTACCTTGGGCTGGGCAACTCTTCCTCTGACCACTCTGCGTAGCTCATTCTAAAGCAGTGGAGGGAGAGCAGAGGATGACGGTGATGGAAAGAGCAGGGATGAGCGAGAGGAGGCAGAATTGAGAGAGTGTAGGAGCCAGGAAAGAGGGGAGTCGAGAGAGAGTAGGGCAGGAGAAAGTAGGAAGGGGGAGGAAAAACGAAGGAGGAATATGGCAGGATAGATAGAGGGAAAGGGGGGAGAGGAGGGCCTCCATAATTGATCAGTCAGTCATAATGAAGGCATTGGCCCGAGGAGGAGCAGGCGGGAAACCTGATCCTTGGCAACACAAAGACGCTGGCTAGAGACACAGCCCTGTCTCCAGGCAAACTAACTAACTCAATCTGCCAGCAGATATGATTGCACCCGCTCCCATTGTCTGAATACATACTGCACAAACACGCTTGTGCAAATAAATACTCACATAGCCTACAAGCATTTAGATATAGACTGCTTGGAAGCTCAGTACACTATGCTGCCCATACGCTACGCTAACCCAGATCCTGGGAAAGAGAGGATGTCTTGTTACCCACACCACAAGTCGCTCCACTGAAAAGTAGAAGAGTAAGGCCAGTGAAAAGGGAGGTTTGGTTATGTCATCTAGCCGAGGTGCCAGACTGTTAATGCATTAAACAATACTACATTGTTGCCTTGGTTTAGTTTGGCCCAACCAAACTGGCTAAAGACGCTGGCAGCCAGGCTAATAATATTATTCTCATCCGCATCAAGGCCAGGAGGATAGCAGCGCTACAGTGTGAGGAGGAGGCAGTGTTGAGAGCATTGGAAGCTGCTGAACGCTCATGTTTGCCTCAGTAGAAGCACAGTAATTGCCCTAGGACGCCTAGCAGGGCACTTAGTGTGGATCGACTGGGGTCTGTCTTCGGGTGGGAAGGCAGTGGTTGCGGAGTCGTGTGTCTGCAGCACGGCAGGGTGTGGTGTACTGGGATAGTGTGACAGTGTGTTGCGATTAAGGCCAACCACTGTGGTTTGGTTTGGGGGAGATGGACATTATAACCTTGAGTAGGTCTGTGGTGACAGAGTTCTGGTCTGGCCCTATAGCAGGTCTGGGTGTGGTGTTGACTAACGGAGTTGGAAGGTTAGTGTGGGAGCAGTAAGGATGGGGGGGCCTTTGTGGTTCTGGGTATTGGGACAGCCCTGGTCTGGAGTGTGTCTCACTGTCTGTGTTGTTGACTCCTGTTCAGCAGTAGTAGTAGCAGGACCCAGCTGGGTGTGGTGGGCTAACAGTGTTGTGTTGTTTGGCAGGGAGACAAGCAAAGCTCTTGGCCTCCCTCAGATGTGCTGTTATTGATTCCCCACTGGGAGAAAGAAAGAGGGTGTGTTTGGTGAGCAGGAGAGACGGAAACAGAGGGACAGTGGGAGTGTGTACAGTGTGTACAAGCGGGAGTGTGTAATGTCAGCGTGTACAGGAGGTTGTGTTTGGTGTCTAGTACCAAGGAGAAGAAGAGCGGAAGGGTGTGTGTATGTGCGGTGTGTGCTGTGTGCTTCGAGGCCGAGCGCAGGGTTCCCTCTTCCTGTGTTATAACTATTTATATATTTTTGGGCCCCCCCAAAATAAACTTTGTTTTTACAGCTTCTTCTTTTGTTGTTATATGTAGACATTTTACATACATACATTTTTTTCCCCTCACAGTAGTTACATAGCATGACTAAAATAATCTGTCATCAAGGCAAAGGGTGGCTACTTTGAAGAATCTCAAACATAAAATATATTTTTGATTTAACACTTTTTTTGGTTACTCCGTGATTCCATATGTGTTATTTCATAGTTGTGATGTCTTCACTATTATTCTACAGTGTAGACAATAAAGAAAAACCACTTGAATGAGTAGATGTGTCCAAACTTCTGACTGCTACTGTACATATATTCTTTTGCAGGGTAGCCTAGTGGTTAGAGCGTTGGACTAGTAACGAAAGGTTGCAAGTTCAAATCCCCGAGCTGACAAGGTACAAATCTGTCGTTCTGCCCCTGAACAAGGCAGTTAACCCACTGTTCCTAGGCAGTCATTGAAAATAAGAATTTGTTCTTAACTGACTTACCTAGTAAAATATAAATACAAATATACTTATATTACGATTGATTGATTGACTATGGCTTTCCAAGTTCCAACAGTGTTATTTATTGTGTTAATTTGAGCTATATTAGATTTTTCAGCCATTCCTGAACCTGTGACCAGAAACAAGCTGGTCGCAATACCAGAATAAGTGATCTAATGATTCTGTCTCTTCGTAGCAACATCTGCAGAGCTCAGATCGTTGTATGCCCCATATACATAACATCTGTTTGTGGAAAGAAATGTCTATAATCATTTAAATTGAAGGGGAAAAAACGTAAGTTCTGAATCAAGCGTTGTTTTCCGTATCGGTTCTTAAACCATGTGGAATGGAATCGGCACATCGAGAATCTCTTCCTAAATTTTTTGCAACCTGTATGGCGCCGCTGTCAACATGTTTGATCCTCCCCCCAACAAAAAAGTTGCTATTCTGGTCTTTGATAAAGGGAAGAAAAAACAAGTTCCCTATCTTCTCCCCCTTCCGCTTCCCTCTTCCTTTTAGTGTGTAGGGTCTGGCCAGATGGGCTGTAGGGTGGAATCATGGGAACAACAAGGGGAAAGAACAACATGAGAGGGAGAGAGACAGATGCTGAATCCCAAACTAGTCCCTTCCCTTCTCTCCCGGCCTCCATTTGTATGTTTACGCGCGTTTGTAAGGGCGCTTCTGCCATATGCACAAGTGTCCCTAAACCGAGGGAGTGAAATTGATCGAGGGTGTACAGTAGGGGCTAGGCTGTGAAGTGCTAACCGCAACACACACCGTGATAGGTTTGGAGTTTACGCAATTTCATGCTAAATAGTGGAGAGGCGTGCGTTATGATATGCCACGTGCATTTGTTTGTGTCTGACTTTCGATACGTGACATGTAACATGAAATACCTCCCAAATGAAAACTGTTACTGAGGTCAATACGGTATATTGTAAAACGACAGGGAGAACTGTTCTTTTGAATGTCATGCTCGTTTTATCATGTGGAATATGGAATTGGAGCGTTCGAGTCACGAGTGCTTCCAGAAGTCATTGTGTTTATTTGATATTCTCCGCGCCAGTCTGGAAGTCGACCTCGGAGTGACAACTGCGGGCCCTCCGGGTGAGATGGTAGGGCCCGCTTTATCTTGACCAGCTCCAGTGCTCTAATGTTACAGTATGTACGTTCCAGCATGTAGACCTACTCTCCTCTCTCCTAGTAAATGAGTAACGCTATCCGACAACCCCGTCATGCCTTTGACACACCTAGTAAATAAGTTGAACGTACCTGTGCCACGCCCGGTATGGGAGAGGTCACCACCTCGCTGTTCTAGATGACCCAGATACACCAACTCCCTTACTAACACTACCAGAATGCTGCATTGGATGCCACCATCAAGCAATCCTATTTCATAGGCCTATATACTGTACGTGCCAACTGTTTTATACATGACCCTGGGGATTCTTGTGGTGCTGGATGAAGTGGTCATGTCCCAGCTCGGTTGACCCGTGCCCTGTAACATGTATAGTGCTGCTGACCTGAACCAGACTATATTAACTATTCAGGTGGCCAGGGCTGTCCATACAACCCACTAGCCTCGCTTAGGTGACTTTGACTGACGCAGTCATAACTGCCAGGGCACTTTTGGATGTTGTGTGTGTGAGACAGGGGTATAGTGTTACCCCTGTGGCTTTTTCTACGTGTTCTGTCTGTTACATACAGAGCACCCCTGCCCATCACCGGTCAAATACATCTCAGATTTGGTGTGTTAATCCAGGCTGGCAAATGGGCACAGTGTGTGTGTGTGTGTGTGTTGTGCAAGACCTTGTTGTGTTGTTCCCATCAGCCGGCTTGGCTGTGCTGTTGGTATGCCTGATTGGGTATGATATGGAGTTGTCTATTATCTATCCTGTTGCCTAGTCACTTTACCCCTACCTATATGTACAGCACATAGCTACTTCAATTACCTCGTACCCCCTGCACATCGACTCGGTTTTGGTATTCTCTGTATATAGCATGTTATTTTTTTTACTCGTTATTGTTATTCGTTATTCACTGTGTATTTATTCCTCGTGTCACTATTTCTATATATTTTTGAATCTTAATCTCTGCAAAAAGTAAGCATTTCAACGTTAGTCTGCACCTGTTGTTTACGAAGCATGTGACAAATAACATTAGTTTTGATTGTTGCTTCTCAGTTCTGTTGCTAAGGGAAGGGTTATCTTAACACTGACGCTCAGTCAGCTGTGAATTTGATTTGACAGCTGCTCACTCTGATACATTCTGAATGGTGCAAAATGAAAGTATATTTTTCAGAACTCTCTGTCAATACATTTGAACTGCTTGATAGCTGAAATATCTGACGTTATTGACATATCCCTAAGACACGCTAACCTCTCACCGTTACCAATGACAAGGGCGGTTAGCGTGTCTTAGAGATATGATCTTTCTCTCTCTGAAACTTTCTCTCTCGTCATTATTCACGATTCATTCAGGATTTTCCGTAATTATTATTGTAGCATCCACATGAATGTAAAGTGTATAGAAACGTATTCTATTCTTATTTACACTAAAAGTGACTCCAAAATGACACAATACATTATTCACCATTCATTTCTATTGGGCACAAAGTCATTTGAAAACGTAACCAAAACAAACTGCAAATGCATCCAAGTGTGTGCTAGGAACATGAGACCTAATACTAAACTTTAGAATACTTTATTTATAAGAATATTTATGGGTGTCAGTCATTTTTAACCCCTATCTTCTTGAGAAAAAAGGTATTTCTCTAAGCAATTATATTAGTATTAAATAATATACTTTCTCCATTTTGTTGAGCATACGATATAGCACAATATTTTGTATTATTTATTTAATATAGTCATTATTGCTTATTTTTTATCAAGGGTGTCAATTATGGAGCCCACTGTATGTGTGTGTGTTTGCCATGTGACCAGCATGGTTTTTCTCAGAATAGTGAGTGTGTGTGTGAGCCACACGCACAACAGGAAACGGTTAATTACCCCCCTTCCTCCTAACTCACCACCCAGTTGCCAGGTGTGTGTGTGGCTCCCCTTCTCTTTGTGCCATCCTTAACGCTTCACTAAGTGAGCAGAGTTTTCCACTGGGGGCACACCTGCAGCCTGTCACTATGCAAAAAAAAAAAAAAAGATGTTTTGTCAGCATTTATTTAACATCTACCCAAACTTGGGTGTGACGCCATAAAGCAATTCCATAGACCTCATATCATATGTCTCTTCTCACTCTCACATGCGTTAGGATGGTACAGCAGTGTCTCCGAGATTACGTTGGTTTTAGAGATGGTGAAATTATGATAAAAAAATAAAATATGAATGAGGTATTAATCTATTCTGTCTGTCTCTGTCTGTTGTAGTTCCCAGAGTGTGGCTTCTATGGCATCTATGACAAGATCCTGCTATTTAAACATGACACAGGCACCAACAACATCCTGCAGCTGGTCAAGGCTACCCAGGACATCCAGGAGGGAGACCTGGTGGAGGTGGTTCTCTCTGGTGGGTGGCAGTCTCTCATCTACTTCTGCTCTCTTTTCATCCGCCCGTCCCCTTCTCCCTTACTCATCCTTTCATCCGCCCGTCCTCGTCTTCTGCTCCCCTCCTCTTTTTCTCTCTGTTCCTCTCGTCCTCTTATTCCTCCCAACCCTCTCTGTTCCTATCCCTTGTATCCTTATGTTAAGAAACGCAAAGTAGAGGCACAGGAAACACGCACAACACCATGCACACAACACCATGTGTGTTTGGACAATTTGTCTCTATACTCCAGCACTTTGGATTTGGGCCAAGCATCATCGGAAACACAACCAAAACAAACTGGGAATGCATCCATTTGCAGAGTCACACGCTTCATGTAATCATTGTGTGCAGGGAATATAGGACCAAATACTAAACTTTTGACTACTTGTTTGACTGCACTAGAAGTGCATTTGTCCAAATACTGATGACTTCTGCAAATGGGGACTAGATACAAACAGTGCTTTCATTTCTATCCAGAAAAACAAATATGTATGAAAATACCCTCAAATAAAAGGTGACATTCTGTAATGTTTCCTCATATGAAACATTTGATCTCAACTCTAAAAAGTATAAAGCATATTCACAGACAGTATATCATTGCTAATGTGTTTGACAGGTTGATACCCAGGTTGATGTCCAGACTGACTGTTGTGTTTCTCTGTGTGTTGTCTGTCTGCAGCTGCAGCCACCTTCGAGGATTTCCAGATCCGGCCTCATGCCCTGAACGTCCACTCGTATCGCGCCCCGGCCTTCTGTGACCACTGTGGAGAAATGCTGTTTGGATTGGTCAGACAGGGCCTCAAATGTGATGGTAAGAGAGAGAGAGAGAGAGAGAGAGAGAGAGGAGGGGGGTGGGCTGTTCTGCCAACCCGATAAGAACTTTGTCTGAAGAAGGGCATGGGTTTATATTTACATTACGCGACTTACAGTTAGGGCATTCATCTCAAGATCGCTAGGATGGGAAAACCACAGCTCAGTATTTTTTCTCTCGATACATTAGCTATCAGCAAAGTCATTTCCCCTTTGTGTGTGAGCTCATCTCCCCACCTCCTCTCTCTCTCTCTCTCTCTCTCTCTCTCTCTCTCTCTCTCTCTCTCCCCTCCCCCCTGCAGGCTGTGGACTGAACTACCACAAGCGCTGTGCCTTCAGCATCCCCAACAACTGCAGCGGCGCTCGCAAGCGGCGCCTGTCCACCACGTCTCTGACAAGTAGCCAGTCGCTGCGTCTGTCCACCAGCGAGTCCCTGAGCAGCGTGGGGACCAGCTCAGTCAGCACCTGCATGGAGGATGCCAGCCTGATCCGCTCTCACACCACCCAGACGCTCCCGAACTCCACCTGTACCGCATCAGCATCCCTGGGCCTGTCCACCAGCACCTCCATCACTAGACCCATGGTCCGCTCGAACACTCACATGGTGAGCTAACACTCACATTCAACTTCAATTCAATATATTCAGGAAGTCATTTGACTCATTGCTTTTCAGGAACATGTCTATTTCAGGAACATGTCTACTTCCCCTGAATTGACTGAGTTGAAATGGGATTGACGCTAACCAAGGCTCTGTGTGATAGTTATGGAAAGCCAACACTCTGATTTACATAGGTAGAAATACCATTGATAGATCCATATAATTCTAGTTTCTTGGTCTCCTCGCGTCCCCTTCTGCCCCCAGCCGCGGACCCCAAGCGAGGCGCGGCGGTTCTACACGGGCCGTCCGGTGCACCTGGACAAGATCCTGATGAGCAAAGTGAAGGTGCCGCACACGTTCGCCGTGCACTCCTACACGCGCCCCACCGTGTGCCAGTACTGTAAGAGACTGCTCCGGGGCCTCTTCAGACAAGGGCTGCAATGCAAAGGTTAGTGTGGGGTGATAGATCAGTGTGGGGACCCCCAGGGGTTTATCAAGAGGGGGACAACGTATTTGGAGTGCATATTGGAAGAAGATAAACTGTCTAACAATGCCGTTGATTGTTTGTGTTGTGTCGTAGACTGCAAGTTCAACTGCCACAAGCGCTGTGCGTACAAGGTTCCCAATGACTGTCTGGGGGAGACCATAGGAGGTAAAGAAGACAAAACACGTCTTTGTTGTGTCACGTAGTGTCATGTTTTAACGGGTCGTGTCATGTTGTACCATGATTTTTCCAGACCCACTTTAGAGAACATTGTCTACAGCAGGGATGGGCAACTTTGATGGGGGTGGGGGCCATAAAACTCATCATGAGGAGCGTCAGTGGCTTGTGGGTCTGCGTACCCAAAACCATCGCCCCCAATATTAGTACTTATATAGAGCACTAATATTATATAGTACTTACTTTGTGCATTTTATTTATTTTATCAGACAACAAAAGTGGTAAGTACTGCCTACTTACATACTGGTATAGTGGGGCTTTGTAATGGAAGGTGGTGTTACCATGTTTTCTCTGTCTTTTCTCTAGATCTCTTTGTAGTCATGTGTGGCTGGCTCTGTCCTTCTCTCTCCTCCAGACATGTTGAGTCCCAGTGTGGACCACGAGGTGCCTATGGACTACAGTAGTGAGTATGCCGACTCAGACAAGTCTTCTCTGATGGACGATTCAGACGAGGCCTGCAGCATCCCTGGTTCTTTCTCCCCTGAGAGCAGCCAGGACGGGGTCAGCGGGGACCAGAGGTAAACACGTACGCACACGCACAATAACGCACGCACGCGCACACACACACCTACACCTGACACTGTCCCTCTGTTCCTCAGCGCTAACATCCCGTTGATGAGGGTGGTTCAGTCTATGAGGCAGACCACCCGTCGCTCCAGCACATCCATCAAAGAGGGCTGGGTGGTGCACTACAGCAACAAGGACACACTGGTAAAACTACGCTGGAACACGACATAGTTCTGTGTAATCGGGGGGCTATTCTTTGGGTGCTGAAATCAGTCTTTACATTTTTTTAACCATTTTATGTGACCCCAGAGCTCTGGTCCGCCCAACCTAGTCGCCGCTCAACGCCATCGTAAAACGTGGAGTTGAGTTTAGTCGGCTAGCCAATCGCATGCCCGTCTTGTGACAAATTACACTGGTCACTCCAAACAAATACTTAAAAAGTACAAATAGTGCTCACTTTAGATTAGGGACTGCAAAAAGACTTAACTAATGATTAATAAATGGTTTATGCATGTAACAATGCATGTTGTAGTAATGATTCATAAATGGTGAACACATATAAAGGCCTTATCAAGGGTTTGTTAGGTACCCTTACAGTAGTGTTGCCACTCTTTCTTTACGACTTATTGTCTAAAACCTTCCGAGAAGCTTTCTCCTCCACCTTTGTTCTCCATGACATTGACACACTGTTTATCATTCTCCTCTACCTCTCCTATCCTCCGTCTCTTCTTCACAATGTTTTTCTGTCGGAGTTTCTCTTACCGCTATAAACTTTGACCTCCCTTCGCCGTTAATGCTCTTCCTTTTCATCTGTGTGAAAGTGTGTTTGTGTATCTCCGGCTGAGTGTGGTAGATGGTGTATACCTGCTCCCTGCCGAACTAAAGCACTCGAGAGACGTGTGTTGAATTCACATCCGCAGCCTCTTTTTTTCTCCCCCCTCTCTCCTTCCTCTTGGAAAGTTTTGCTGTTTACCTGAACTCAGACCTGAGACACGTTCCGCCCCCTCAAAGCTAACCTGCCCTGCTTTTCTAACACAGTTACTGTCTCTTTTCTCCTTCTCTTCCTACCGTTCCCTTTCGTTTCTCCGGCTCCTCCACCCCTCAGCTGGCCATCCTTCTCCTTGTCCACTCTTCCTGGACCACAGCTTAACCTTTGACCCCGCAGTGAACCTTGGTTGACCCCTGAACCCTTTACCCCCTGTCCCCTCCTACTCCTCCGGCACCCCCACAGAGAAAGCGGCACTACTGGCGTCTGGACTGCAAGTGCATCATCTTGTTCCAGAACAACACCACCAACAAGTACTATAAGGTACCGTATTCTCCAACTCCACTCAACTAGATTAGCAAACCAATGAACTTGACGGGTACTATATGAGTCGGGTCTCAGTCAATCAATCAGTCAACTTTATTTTATAGAGCCCTTTTTACATCGGTAATGGTCCCAGCCTAAAACCCCAAAGAGCAAGCTATACAGATGTATATGGTCTCTCACATACATTGACCTGGTTATTTCAATCACCTTATATACAGTGCCTAGTGAAAGTCTACACACCCCTTGCGGAGTTTTCACATTTTTCTGCCTTAAAATGTAATCTAAATGATTGATTGCGTACATCCCCTGGCCTCACGCCCTTCCCCTTGTCTTGTAGGAGATCCCTCTGTCAGAGATTCTGGAGGTGCGCCCCGCAGGTGACTTCACCCTGGTTCCTCCGGGCACCAGCCCCCACTGCTTCGAGCTTGTCATGGGCACTATGCGCTACTTTGTAGGGGAGGACCCCAACGTCCACGTCCCCGCCCTGCCCCCACCACCCCCAGGCCTTCCCCCACCCCCTCCCCCAGCAACGTGGTGCCCAATAGCGGCGTGGGGCGGGAGGTGGCCAAGGCGTGGGAGGGCGCCATTCGCCAGGCCCTCATGCCAGTCATCTTCCAGGATGCACCACCGGTAGAGGGACACACTCCGCACAGTAAGATATAATATAACCTCACAGTAATAATATGGCCATTTAGCAAAACTTTCATTAGTTCTAACGCTAGCCATTTAAAGAACAGAATCATGGGGTCTGGATCTGATCTCAGTCCTGCTCGAAGTCTGAATTTACAGCACTGCTGTTTGTGATCTCGGGGGGACTCAGAAGCTTGTTTTCAGAGTTCTTTGCGCACACACACACACACACACGCTCTGTATTGACCCCACATAAG
The DNA here is from genome assembly GCA_030435695.1 of Brachymystax lenok tsinlingensis. Taxonomy (NCBI): domain Eukaryota; kingdom Metazoa; phylum Chordata; class Actinopteri; order Salmoniformes; family Salmonidae; genus Brachymystax; species Brachymystax lenok. The sequence continues at coordinate 6,786,640 of CM059794.1, forward strand.
CTCAGATGGAAGTCCTGTATATGTTACTGTGGATGGTTAGCATTTGTTACTTTGATCTGCAGGACAGGCTTCAGTCAGCATCTCAGTGTCCAACAGTGTGATCCAGGAGAATGTGGTGAGTCGTCTCTTGACACACGGTCGCAATACACGATCGTACGTTATACGCATTCACATTACCCAAGACTTTGTGGTGGTGATGGTGATGATGGTGATGATGATGCTTTTTTAAAAATCAATTTCTCCTCCAGGACATTGGTATGGTGTACCAGATATTTGCAGACGAAATCCTTGGTTCTGGACAGTTTGGAGTGGTGTATGGGGGTGAGTATCCCTAATCGTCTACACTCTCTGTTTTGAGTCGTTGAATCTCAGTTAATCAGACTCCTGTAATTTCCTCTCTTCCTCTCTTCTCCCCCCCGCCATCAGGGAAGCACAGGAAGACTGGGCGCGACGTGGCGGTGAAGGTGATTGACAAGCTGCGCTTCCCCACCAAGCAGGAGAGCCAGCTGAGGAACGAGGTGGCCATACTGCAGGTGACCACCAGGGGGAGACGCAGATACACATTTTCAACAGCTCTCCCACTACTAGTCTAGTTCCCCGGCTAATTGTGGCTGGTGACTTACTGCTGCCACACAAAGGTTGCCTCCCAAATGGCACTGTATTTTTACCCTGGTAAAAAGTAGTGCACTATGTAGGGAATGGGGTGCCATTTGGGATTCAAACCTCGAATACACTACACATTATCAGCAACAAAAGAGTGACCAAATTAAGATCCAACGCCTGTACAGGCCACGAGGGTAAATTTTTACATCATGGGGTTGTCATGCCAACTGCATTAAATTACATTGGCAGGTTTTGCAGCATAATTATCATCTCTATGGGGTGTAGTTAGATGAAGGTCAAGTGACAAATAAACACTGCCTTCACACTGTTCTCTAACTAACTGATACTCATTCTAATTCTCTCTCACTCTTCCTCCACTCTACCTCTGTTTCTTTCTCTCCCTCCCTGTGTGTCATTTCCCCTCTTCTTCTGCCCTTTCTCTCTTTTCTTCTCTGTCTCTCTCACTGTCTCTTGCTCTTTTTCCCATTTCCCCACGCTTTCCCTCTCTCTCTCAACCCTCCCCTCTCTCCCTCCTCCCCCTCCCTCTCGCCATCTCTCAGAGTCTACGTCACCTGGGCATAGTGAATCTGGAGTGTATGTTTGATACTCCAGAGAAGGTGTTTGTGGTGATGGAGAAGCTCCATGGAGACATGTTGGAGATGATCCTGTCCAGTGAGAAAGGCAGGCTCCCAGAGAGGCTCACCAAGTTCCTCATCACACAGGTCAGTGTGTGTGTGTGTGCTCCCATTTGGGGAACAAATACATTTAAAATGTATTTTTAATAGTTTTTTGGGGGATACATGTGAAATATTTACAAATATGACAATTTATGTATTTGTCCAATTGTAATGTTCCACGAAATGAGTGCCTTTTGATAAGTTATAAGTAACAATTATGCACTAATATTGAATTTGTAAATGCCTGTTATATTAAATGATTGAAGATTTTAACCCCCCTGAAATACTCCAGGCTTTCACCATCATTAGCTAGGTTTCCATCCAATTGGCGACAGATTTTCATGCGAATATAAAAAAAATCAGCATAAAGAAAATCTGCATTTTCCCACCAGTGGTTCCACCAAACTGACTTATTGCTGATAAAAATCAGTGTGTGATGACGTAGTGCAAACAAAATACCAAAAATTCTTGTTCTGAATAAAAATCTAAAGTTCAATGTGTTTCCATTGCATTTTTAACTCTACGGAAAGTTTTGTCACAAAAACTGTTGTGACAAAACAAATGTGCCTACTCTGGTCTTGGTACATGCACTCAATAGCCAACAGCTCACAGATACATTGCGGGTAGGCTGTGCAGGTAGGCTAGTCTACATGATGAGATTATTATGGATAAGAGTGAAACTATTTTTGTTTGTCAAATGGCAGTCAAGCATTGATCATCATATCACCAGAATGAGACCCTCGGTATGTATTGGAAAGGAGCATTAAGGTCATCACCGAGCACTTTCCCCACCCTGTGAAGTTCATCATCACTTATTATTTCATCTGTAATCTAGTAAACTGCAGCTTTCCCCAGTCCTAGTGGGAGAATCACACACCATATCATTGCGTGACTTCGATAGGATGGTTATTATATCAATATTTGAGCATAAAGAGGTATCCACCTCCATTTCTCACATAATACATTTTACAGACACAAAAAGATCCCACCATGTTGAACAAACAAATTATCTGTCGGCATTTATAAAATTTTAACAAAACTTCCTGTTTCTATTGCAGCTGTTGTGTTTTTTTTTTATACGGTATGACTTTACTCGCATAACAACTGTGGATGGAAACGTGTTTTTTCTAAAGCCTTAGTTATTGTGTTTCTTAAGTTATTGCTGAAGATGATCATTTATTTAAGGTGATTAATGATTTGTTTACGTGTCCCTCCTTTTAAGGTCTACCGTGTTACATGAACTGAACTCTCGTTTTAATATGGTGAAACTATTCCTTTTTTAAATATTTACTTTAAAAGAAACATTAAACCTCTAATAGTCAAATCATCAAATCATAGTATAATAGCAGCTGATCTGGTTCTACTCTGTCAATTTTCTGCTGTTTTGTGGTGAAAAACTGAGCGGGTCGAGCATAACACGTCAACCTTGTTACCCATACATAGACAGGCTAGGAAGGTTTTAACAATGACATCTATTTTAACTCTTGAATTTACAGTAATTGCCCCTCCCTGTTGCACATAACAAGCTGCCATTCCCCTTGTCACAAGGGGATTCATGGATGATTTAACTCGTAATTACCAATTGGAATGCGTTCAAGGGATTTTTCCCAGATGTGGTAAATCCCCACTTCCCCCTTGGTTACAAACGCACCACTACACCGCTAGCCATCCACTGTAGAGCTGTATAATACCACTCCTTGGAAGCACAAAGACCTAGACCTTCACTTTGACATATTGTGAAGTTGTACGATGTATAGATTTAGTTTGAATCGATAAAAACAAAACAGAACAAAGACTGCTAAACTATAAGAAAAAAAAGTGTCCAATCTATTATTTAATTAATAAAATACAAAAAGGACTTACTGTAGTTATTTCTTTTACCTCTTGAGATGGGAGAACAACATGTTTTTTATGAAGTTGAACATGTGCTCTTTATGACCGAATGTTAAAGATGCCCTATTCAGAAACCATTTCCTGGTTGCAAAAATTCGAATAGTTTGCCTAAATTCAGTTTGTGACAAAATAAGTAGTATAGTGTAGACAATCATTGTACCATCTAAACCGCTGTGAAATATATTTTCCATAAGCAAAAATATAGTATTTTCAGCTGTTTGAAGCTGGTGTACAAAACCCAAAGTAAAAGATGCAAAAAACGAAACTTAAGAACGGGAAGCATAGAAATAGCACACATAGAACAGATCTACTGCTTGTTTGACTTGCTTGCAATGAGAATGACAGATCTCACATTTCTATGTGAAATTCTGGTCACAAGACAATCGATGCTTGGCTGCCGTTTGAAAAACAAAAGAAATCTTGCTCTTTTGTCCATTATAATCTCATTATGTAGTCAATACACTGAGTATACCAAACATTAAGTCCATGAGATAGACTGACCAGGTGAATCCAGGTGAAAGCTAACTTGTTAAATCCACTTCAATCAGTTTAGATGAAGGGGAGGAGACAGGTTGAAGAAGGATTTTTAAGCCTTGAGACAATTGAGATATGGATTGTGTATGTGTGCCATTCAGAGGATGAATCGGCAGGACAAAATATTTAAGTGCCTTTGAACGGGGTATGGTAGTAGGTGCCGGGCGCACCGGTTTGTGTGGAGAAATGCAACGCTGCTGGGTTTTTCACGCTCATATTTGTGGTTTTTCACGCTCAACAACAAACGTTTCTAAACAATGTTTTGTACTGATGGAAAATGAAGATCTTCACAACTCTATTCCTCAATTTCATATTTTATTGTAAAAGATAAATGCGAACTTCATCATCCAAGCATCACACGGAAATCATCCACAGCCAAACTCAAACCACAAACCAGTCTAAATGACAGGTTGCGCTGACAAAAAAAACAAAACATAAGTTAGCGACCTAACAGCTAGACTTGTTTACAATGTACCACATCTCTGGTGAGCACAAGGGAGAAATGGGATATTGTTTAGAAAAAAGAGATACGTGTCATCCAACAGCGGGTAAATTCTTCATGATGGCAGCCATGTTGGTTTATGTTTGACAAGTGAAAACTCCCTAATCCCAGAATGCATTCACTATAAAACACAAATAGTCAAAGTCAAAGATGGCTGTGCCCATTGGCCGAATAAGATCAACTTAGTTGGCCACTCACTTTGGCAACTCAATATTAGGAAGGTGTTCCTAATGTTTGGTATACTCAGTGTATGTGGCAATACCAGAGTGGACACGCTCGCTATATAAGGCAGCATTTCTGTGAGAAAACCTTCAGTAGAGATGAAAATGTGATGGAAACCCATTTAACTTGTGTTTTCTACCTTGTATTTTTTTATTCAGTACATGGGAATTTAACCACAAAATGTATATTTTTTTTATGTGCACTTCGTCATCACGCACAGCCTTTTATCCGCAACAAGTCAATTTGATGGTAACACATCTCTGGTGGGAAAATGGCGATTTTAGAATATTCGCATTCAAATCTGTGCCAATTGGATGGAAACCTAACTACTGATCAATACCTAAAGAGTAATTTAAGAAGCCAAATTAGCAACCAGTTTAGCCTCCTTGCAGACTAGATGTCACAGCCATGCATTTCTGGAGTATTGTCAGGCATTACATGCATTTTAGCAAAGATTCAAATTTGAAATACATTTGAAATATACAGTGGGGCAAAAAAGTATTTAGTCAGCCACCAATTGTGCAAGTTCTCTCACTTAAAAAGATGAGAGAGGCCTGTAATTTTCATCATTTGTACACTTCAACTGTGACAGACAAAATGAGGAAAGAAAATCCAGAAAATCACATTGTAGGATTTTTAATGAATTTATTTGCAAATTATGGTGGAAAATAAGTATTTGGTCACATACAAACAAGCAAGATTTCTGGCTCTCACAGACCAGTAACTTCTTCTTTAAGAGGCTCCTCTGTCCTCCACTCGTTACCTGTATTAATGGCACCTGTTTGAACTTGTTATCAGTATAAAAGACACCTGTCCACAACCTCAAACAGTCACACTCCAAACTCCACTATGGCCAAGACCAAAGAGCTGTCAAAGGACACCAGAAACCAAATTGTAGACCTGCACCAGGTTGGGAAGACTGAATCTGCAATAGGTAAGCAGCTTGGTTTGAAGAAATCAACTGTGGGAGCAATTATTAGGAAATGGAAGACATACAAGACCACTGATAATCTTCCTCGGTCTGGGGCTCCACGCAAGATCTCACCCGTGGGGTCAAAATGATCACAAGAACGGTGAGCAAAAATCCCAGAACCACACGGGGACCTAGTGAATGACCTGCAGAGAGCTGGGACCAAAGTAACAAAGCCTACCATCAGTAACACACTACGCCGCCAGGGACTCAAATCCTGCAGTGCCAGACGTGTCCCCTGCTTAAGCCAGTACATGTTCAGGCCCGTCTGAAGTTTGCTAGAGAGCATTTGGATGATCCAGATGAGGATTGGGAGAATGTCATATGGTCAGATGAAACCAAAATATAACTTTTTGGTAAAAACTCAACTCGTCGTGGTTTGGAGGACAAAGAATGCTGAGTTGCATCCAAAGAACACCATACCTACTGTGAAGCATGGGGGTGGAAACATCATGCTTTGGGGCTGTTTTTCTGCAAAGGGACCAGGACGACTGATCCGTGTAAAGGAAAGAATGAATGGGGCCATGTATCGTGGAGATTTTGAGTGAAAACCTCCTTCAATCAGCAAGGGCATTGAAGATGAAACGTGACTGGGTCTTTCAGCATGACAATGATCCCAAACACACCGCCCGGGCAACGTAAGGAGTGGCTTTGTAAGAAGCATTTCAAGGTCCTGGAGTGGCCTAGCCAGTCTCCAGATCTCAACCCCATAGAAAATCTTTGGAGGGAGTTGAAAGACCGTGTTGCCCAGCGACAGCCCCAAAACATCACTGCTCTAGAGGAGATCTGCATGGAGGAATGGGCCAAAATATCAGCAACAGTGTGTGAAATCCTTGTGAAGACTTACAGAAAACGTTTGACCTCTGTCATTGCCAACAAAGGGTATATAACAAAGTATTGAGATAAACTTTTGTTATTGACCAAATACTTATTTTCCACCATAATTTGCAAATAAATAAATTAAAAATCCTACAATGTGATTTTCTCATTTCGTCTGTCATAGTTGAAGTGTACCTATGATAAATTACAGGCCTCATCTTTTTAAGTTGGAGAACTTGCACAATTGGTGGCTGACTAAATACTTTTTTGCCCCACTGTATATATATAAAAAAAAGTGATACTGTTTTGGATACAGTAAAAAAAATAAAAATTAAGCCACAATGTTCATATTCGCTTGAGGGTTTGTTAACACATACTTTCAAGGTGTATGTTTTTTTGGGGGGTGTATTCTCACTCTCTGTGCGTTTTAGTTCCCTGTTACAACCCAGAGAGTCAAAGCCTGTTTTTTTGTGTGTGATTAGATTCTGGCAGCTCTGAGGAACCTGCACTTTAAGAACATTGTCCATTGTGATCTGAAGCCTGAGAATGTCCTGCTGGCCTCTGCCGAGCCCTTCCCCCAGGTACACACACCTGTTATCACACTCACACACACACCAGGACAACCCTTTACTCCATGTAATGCACCTTAATGCATGTTATACACATTCACCCTGTCTTTATTCTACCCCAAAGTAGCGATTCACGCGGTATTTCTTCTTCTTCCTCTTATTTACTCCCTCCTGTCTCTGTCTCTCGCTCTCTCTCTCCAGGTGAAGCTGTGTGACTTTGGCTTTGCCCGTATCATTGGTGAGAAGTCGTTCAGGCGTTCGGTGGTGGGTACCCCAGCCTACCTGGCCCCAGAGGTGCTGCTCAACCAGGGCTATAACCGCTCCCTGGACATGTGGTCTGTAGGAGTCATCATGTACGTCAGCCTCAGTGGCACCTTCCCCTTCAACGAGGACGAGGACATCAACGACCAGATCCACAACGCTGCCTTCATGTACCCACCCAACCCCTGGAAACAGATCTCACCTGATGGTAAGACACACACGCACATACACACTTGTACTCATGCATGGAAAATGCAAGTGTCTTGTGCATGGGTATACGCCTCCCAAGTATATCAAAATATACAGATTATTATGGCATACACATACAGTGAGGGAAAAAAGTATTTGATCCCCTGCTGATTTTTTACGTTTGCCCACTGACAAAGAAATGATCAGTCTACAATTTTAATGGTAGGTTTATTTGAACAGTGAGAGACAGAATAACAACAACAAAATCCAGAAAAACGCATGTGAAAAATTTTATAAAATGATTTGCATTTCATGGGGGAAATAAGTATTTGACCCCCTCTCAATCAGAAAGATTTCTGGCTCCCAGGTGTCTTTTATACAGGTAACGACCTGAGATTAGGCCCACACTCTTAAAGGGAGTGCTCCTAATCTCAGTTTGTTACCTGTATAAAATACACCTGTCCACAGAAGCAATCAATCAGATTCCAAACTCTCCACCATGGCCAAGACCAAAGAACTCTCCAAGGATGTCAGGGACAAGATTGTAGACCTACACAAGGCTGGAATGAGCCACAAGACCATTGCCAAGCAGCTTGGTGAGAAGTTGACAACAGTTGGTGCGAATGGAAGAAACACAAAAGTACTGTAAATCTCCCTCTGCCTGGGGCTCCATGCAAGATCTCACCTCGTGGAGTTGCAATGATCATGAGAACAGTGAGGAATCAGCCCAGAACTACACGGGAGGATCTTGTCAAGGATCTCAAGGCAGCTGGGACCATAGTCACCAAGAAAACAATTGGTAACACACTACGCCGTGAAGGACTGAAATCCTGCAGCGCCCACAAGGTCCCCCTGCTCAAGAAAGCACATATACATGCCCGTCTGAAGTTTGCCAATGAACATCTGAATGATTCAGAGGACAACTGGGTGAAGGTGTTGTGGTCAGATGAGACCAAAATGGAGCTCTTTGGCATCAACTCAACTCGCCGTGTTTGGAGGAGGAGGAATGCTGCCTATGACCCCAAGAACACCATCCCCACCGTCAAAACATGGAGGTGGAAACATTATGCTTTGGGGGTGTTTTTCTGCTAAGGGGACAGGACAACTTCAAAGCATCAAAGGGACAATGGCCGGGGCCATGTACCGACAAATCTTGGGTGAGAACCTCCTTCCCTCAGCCAGGGCATTGAAAATGGGTCGTGGGTGGGTATTCCAGCATGACAATGACCCAAAACACACGGCCAAGGCAACAAAGGAGTGGCTCAAGAAGAAGCACATTAAGGTCCTGGAGTGGCCTAGCCAGTCTCCAGACCTTAATCCCATAAAAAATCTGTGAAGGTGGCTGAAGGTTTGAGTTGCCAAACGTCAGCCTCGAAACCTTAATGACTTGGAGAAGATCTGCAAAGAGGATTTGGACAAAATCCCTCCTGAGATGTGTGCAAACCTGGTGGCCAACTACAAGAAACGTCTGACCTCTGTGATTGCCAACAAGGGTTTTGCCACCAAGTACTAAGTCATGTTTTGCAGAGGGGTCAAATACTTATTTCCCTCATTAAAATGAAAATCAATTTATAACATTTTTCACATGCGTTTTTCTGGATTTCTTTGTTGTTATTCTGTCTCTCACTGTTCAAATAAACCTACCATTAAAATTATAGACTGATCATTTCTTTGTCAGTGGGCAAACGTACAAAATCAGCAGGGGATCAAATACTTTCTTCCCTCACTGTACAGTTCACATACTGTTCTCACCTGTGTGCCTGTGTTTCTCTTCAGCCACTGACCTGATCAACAACCTGCTCCAGGTGAAGATGAGGAAACGCTACAGCGTGGACAAGAGCCTCAGTCACTCCTATCTACAGGTACGCTAGTCAACAGAAGCATGGCGGCTATACAGAAGTCCATTACCTACAGTGGAGACACAAGAGACACGAGGCCCCCTAACTTACTTATTTCTCATGCTTCTCTCCATCCTCAAACCTCTTGTCTCATCCACTTCCCTCCTTCTATGCTCTTATCTTCTTCACCCTCCTCCCTATCCTCCCTCCCTCCCTCCTCTCCAGGACTACCAGACGTGGTTGGATCTGAGGGAGTTGGAGACCAAGCTGGGTGAGCGCTACATCACCCATGAGAGCGACGACTGCCGCTGGCAGATGTTTGCTCGCGAGCACACGCTCCCCTACCCAGCCCACTTGGTGCCCCCTCAGCCTGCGCCTGGCTCCGATGATGAGGCCGGGGAGGACGCAGACATGCAGGGGCTCACCGAGAGGGTCAGCATACTCTGAGAACCAGGAGAACTAGCAGAACCAGGACCCACGAGGGCCCAAGGGACTCAAGACTGACCCAGGGAAGAGGAGGGGAGTGTGGGGAGCGAGTGGAGAGACAGAGGGGCTGGCTGGCTGGATGGAGGTCTGGAGAGTGGGGAGGGTGAGGCTGGGAGGTTTAGCTGTAGAACGGCACCTTCTATAGAGATGATCCCGCCCCTATCTGTCTACTAATGGTGTCCACTCCTGCCTAAGCCTCTCCATTCTCCAGACCCTATCCTTGACCACTCTCTCATCAGTCAAGCTTAGCTCTTCAGCCCTAGAACTCTTTGAGTGTAAGAGACTGCTCTTCTGTATCCCACAAGGGCATACTGTATCCAGAGGTCAGGGGATGTCTAGAATATCGTTGATGCAGTGTGCTCATTCAGTCTAAACTGCAGTATGGCACAGGTCAGTTTGGGTGCGAGAGAGAGATGGGGATAGACACAGACAAAAAACATTAAGGACTCGATCAATCCACTTATTCATAACTTACACCCACCCATAAACAAATCCTTATGAACCGTTCCTTTTTAATTTTCATTGAATGTGATGAGTGGAAGCGCCCTGCATGTGCTGTCAGACCTGTTTGCTGCAGACCAGGGAGTCATTTAGTGCCTGTGAGTGGTAGATAAAGGGCTTAGAACTGTAGGCAGCAGACCAGTGCTTGTGGGGTGTCATGGTCTCAGAGGAAATCTGCCGTTCAAACGACAGCAAAGTAAACAAAGCCAGAAATGGATGTAGCAATCAAGGATTGCCCCTTTTAAAACTGTAGTCTGATACAGTGGCTTGCGAAAGTATTCACCCCCTTGGCATTTTTCCTATTTTGTTGCCTTACAACCTGGAATTGAAATATATGTTGGGGGGATTTGTATCATTTGATTTACACAACATGCCTACCACTTTGAAGATGCAAAATATATTTTTATTGTGAAACAAGAAATAAGACAAATCTCTGGAAGACTGAAAAAGGTTTCCACCGAGAATTTCCCTGTATTTAGCGCCATCCATAATTCCTTCAATTCTGACCAGTTTCCCAGTGTCTGATTAAAAACACATCCCCACAGCATGATGCTGCCACCACCATGCTTCACTGTGGAGATGGTGTTCTCGGGGTGATGCGGTGTTGGGTTTGCGCCAGACATAGCGTTTTCCAAAAAGGCCAAAAAGCTACATTTTAGTCTCATCTGACCAGAGTACCTTCCTCCATATGTTTGGGGAGTCTCCCACATCCTTTTTGGCGAACATCAAACATGTTTGCTTAGGTTTTTCTTTAAGCAATAGCTTTTTTTCTGGCCACTCTTCCGTAAAGCCCAGCTCTGGGGAGTGTACAGCTTAAAGTGGTTCTATGGACAGATACTCCAATCTCCGCTGTGGAGCTTTGCAGCTCCTTCAGGGTTATCTTTGGTCTCTTTGTTGCCTCTGATTAATGCCCTTCTTACCTGGTCCGTGAGTTTTGGTGGGTGGCCCTCTCTTGGCAGGTTTGTTGTGGTGCCATATTCTTTTCATTTTCTAGTAATGGATTTAATGGTGCACAGTGGGATGTTCTAAGTTTCAATCTTTTTTTATAACCCAACCCTGATCTGTACTTCTCCACAACTTTGTCCCTGACCTGTTTAAAGAGCTCCTTGGTCTTCATGGTGCCGCTTGCTTGGTGGTGCCGCTTGCTTAGTGGTGTTGCAGACTCTGGGGCCTTTCAGAACAGGTGGATATATACTGAGATCATATGACAGATCATGTGACACTTAGATTGCACACAGGTGGACTTTATTTAACTAATTATGTGACTTGTGAAGGTAATTGGTTGCACCAGATCTAATTTAGGGACTTCATAGCAAATATTCGACACCACTTTTCCATTTTTTGTTTTTTCACTTCACCAATTTGGACTATTTTGTGTATTTCCATTACATGAAATCCAAATAAAAATCTATTTAAAATTACAGGTTGTAATGCAACAAAATAGGAAAAACGCACTGTACTGTCCTAGTTGGTGCAACGCCATTATTGATGATGACTTATTAGGGAAGACTGAAGACTGCTCATCGTCGGAAGTGCTAATTCACAAGCCATGGTGCTTCGAGGGGGTCCTAGAACTGTACAGATACACTGTTATAAAGGCAATGTGGAAGTTTTCTGAATAGTTTGTCATGGACACCATTAAACACCAATGAACAGTGGGGAAAATGCTATTGTTCTTTTAGTTACAGTAGAAAGACAAAAACCTGCCCATCTCTGGAGTCGATGTGTGGGAGGAGGGCTATGATATTGATTACCGACTATGAACCTAGCATGTCAGCAAGTTGCATGTCCATGTGAAGTAGATTTGTCTAGAAGAAAAGCATAGCTATGAAGAACTATTATGTAGATGTATAACCATGTCTTTATGTAGTGTAATCAATGTATGCTTGGAGAATGTAAACCTATTGAAGATCCCAGCATTTATATGTAACATCAGTACAAACCTTGACATACCATTTTTCATCTGTGTCATTTATTCAGCGCGTTGCCTCTTGATCATTGAGATGGAAGATTAGGGGGAAATATGGAAGACTAGGGAGAATTATAAGGGGAAATAATGATGGTGGTTATGCATACCACTCATATCTATATCCAATTGCGTCCTAGCACGTACATTTACGTGACATGCACCAGTAGTGCTCATCAGACATTATCTGCTCAGAATTTCCATCACACTGCAACAAGTACAGTATGTGGATTGAATGACAGATTGAGAGAGAGAAATACAGAGAGAGAGAGAGCATCAATAATGCTTAATAATCAACATGTATGGATGAGATTTTCCTCGCAAGATGTTTTCTCCCCTTATGATTGACAGGCCAATATCTGCCTACTTAATACATATTCATCCCATTTGGGGGTCCTGCTTCCAAGGCCTTTTCACAGCCTGTCAATCAGCTCTCCTAGATAAAGAGTGTAAATGCCATACTACATATAGACAGATGGGAGAGAACTGGGGCTTCAGATAGACACGGCTTCCAACCCCCTGTTCATTCAATTCTAATGGTTTAGAAGGGGGTGGTGCTAGGCCGAGTATCTGTTGATTCTTGTTATTTTCTTTCAATTTGTGTCCAATTAAGACCTAGACAACCAGGTAAGGGGATTTCCTAACTAATCAGTGACCTTAATTGATCAATCATGTACAGTGGAGGAGAGAAAACCGCAGACACTCGTCCCTCCATGAAATGAGTTTGACACCTGTGCCACTTGTCAGGATACAAAACCAGCTTTTTGCATTATTCTACACAGGAATATTATGAGAGCCTTGTGGCCAGCTGTGAAGGAAAGTTAGCAGATGCTTATTTCACATTTGCATATGGTGGCCCCAGCAGGAATTGAAACCACGACTCTTGACATTGCAAGCCCCCATGCTCTACCAACTTAGCTACACAGGACCAAACTGAATGGTGAGAGTTCTTCACTAGCCTGCTGGGTCTGACAGAGGGACACTTGTTACTCCTACTGGTTGGTAAGTGGCCATCTCACACAGCAGGTAAAAAGGACATCATACTCTGAACTTATTGGTGGCAGCAATAAACCCATCAAACGTGTTCAAATACTTGGGTATTTGTTATTTAAATATGTATTTTCTGTGTATTTGAGTACTTCTATTGGAAGTATTTGAAATATCTTTTAAATAATTTGCTATGAATAGCCTACTATTTGAAAGTATATTTGAATACTTATTTCAAATCCTATTTTCAAATACCAGGGTTAAATGCATGGGAGTGTATTTGAGTGAGGGTGTTTGAGTTTTTTAAAATACTTTCCAAGTGAATTTCCAAATACATTCCAAAATGCAACTGTATTTTCAATAAAAACAATATATAAATAAACCAAAATGTCTTTGAAAGTAATTTAAATACACCAAATAATATTGTAACCCAGGTCTGAAACCCATACTTACTTGTTTTAAGTTATGTGATGTGATCCAGAAAGGATGGTCCCTCCACAGGGACAATAGGCATACAGTATACATTTTAGACCAGTTCAGTTTTTGTCTTGATACAACGCCAAACATGGTCATGAGTTAGGAGTCATCGCACGCACACAGATACACGGACACAAGGCACAAATAATGTGTAAGAATAAATGACCTGTCCATTACCATATTTTTCCAGCTCAAACAAAATATGGACACAAAATATAGTATAACATGGATACAAGTTGTTTTGCTCTAAAAAATCAACCACACTTTACAAACGACAAATAGTGGACACGGACACAAGGCACAAATAATGTGTACGAATAAATGACCTGTCCAAAAAAAATGACAGCGCTGGAGGTTAAATGCATCATGATTCATCAACCATTTATCTGCAAAAAATAAAGATACAAAAAAAAGTGAGAGTGAGATGAACAAATTGCGTAAAGATATGTGAAGCTGGAGTATGTGTAATCATAGCAGAGCTATCTGTCCTCCAAGCTGAGGGCTTGTTTACCATACAGCCGTGATTGGACAGCTGCACTCATCAGAAAAACAGTCCCTGGTTAGCTAACACAGGACTCGACTTGGCACCAGCTGCTCTGTGGACTGTCAGCCAGGATGATGTGGCTAGAATCATAAGTAGCATGATGGTGCCATGGTGAATTCTGTGCCCCTATGTGTATCTGTGACCAGTAGCCGTTTCCAGGCACTAAAGAAGGTTATGTGTGAGATTTAGAGAAGATTATAAACATGTGCAAGTTCACTTTTTTTAAACATACAGGGAAATTAGATGGCCATTAGACTAGTGGTGATGGATGTCATGTGTCAGTGATTGGTCTATTCAGTCTTAAATGTGTTTCCACAGCCCTGTTATCAACCTAGATTACACGGTAGAGACAACCTGTCCAAGATCATATTTTGCACAACTTCCTGAATTTGCTGCAGATGTAATTGACAAAGTTGACACTATTGGTAACTGTGATCAGGGATTCTTGAAATTGGGACAATCCTTGTCCGGCACGGAAACTTTTTTTTAATAGTTGACATTTTTGTATTTGGTTACATTATTTGACCTTAAACATTTAGGGAGATTTTATAAGGGGAAAGATTTGCTTTCGGAATTTTCAAAATATTTTCAATATTATTCATTTACATGTCGGTTTTATACCCGGAAATGCCCATGTCCGGAGAAAATTATCCTACTTTCAAACTCTCCAAAAAAGTGTTGTTGCTAGTCAACTTTCAGTGGACAACCCTCCTAAAACCCCCAGTTTCATTTTGGTTGTTGTCAGTGACTCTTTGTTAGTTTCCCCTTTTGTATGGGCAACATTTTTCTGGCACCTTCATTAAATAGTACCATCAAAACACCAGTCAATGTCAACCGTGAAAAGGTGACTCCAGGATGCTGGCCTTCTAGGCAGAGTTCCTCTGTCCAGTGTCTGTGTTCTTTTCCCCATCTTAATATTTTCTTCTAGGCAACCCTGCCTAGAAGGTCAGCATCCCGGAGTCACCTCTTCACCCTTGACGTTGAGACTGGTGTTTTGTGGGTACTATTTAATGAAGCTGCCAGTTAAGGACTTGTGAGGCGTCTGTTTCTCAAACTAGACATTCTAATGTACTTGTCCTCTTGCTCAGTTGTGCACCGGGGCCTCCCACTCTTTCTATTCTGGTTAGAGCCAGTTTGCGCTGTTCTGTGAAGGGAGTAGTACATTGCGTTGTATGAGATCTTGGCAATTTCTCGCATGGATTAGCCTTCATTTCTCAGAACAAGAATAGACTGAGGAGTTTCAGAAGAAAGGTCTTTGTTTCTGGTCATTTTGAGCCTGTAATTGAACCCACAAATGCTGATGCTCCAGATACTGAACTAGTCTAAAGAAAGACAGTTTTATTGCTTCTTTAATCAGGACAACATTTTTCAGCTGTGCTAACATAATTGCAAAAGGGTTTTCTAATGATAAATTTGCCTTTTAAAATTATAAACTTGGATTAGCTAACACAACGTGCCATTGGAACACAGGAGTGATGGTTGCTGATAATGTGCCTCTTAAAAATCAGCTGTTTCCAGCTACAATAGTCATTTACAACATTAACAATGTATACACTGTATTTCTGATCAATTTGATGTTATTTTAATGGACAAAAAAATTCTAAGTGACATTTCTAAGTGACCCAAAACTCTCTCTCTCTCGTCCCGTCTTTCAAGAATCCCTGAGATATCAGTTTCTCCTCGGGGCTACAATGTATTAAGAGCTCTGTTCAATCAGATTCTCTTTAGCTGACAATCGCATAGCGTTGTTTTGGCGGTGTCAGAGGTGGAACTGTATTAGAGATGTCAAATCTACAAATGGCTCCTAAAGCAGACATTGCCATTGGCAATTAACAGAAATCCCATGCAGCCTTGTAAACAAGTTAAAGCACTGGAATGTGAGATGTAATCTACACCTCCATTAAGATGAAAGAAACTCATTATTTAGTTGAATGATTTTTCAATTTGAGTGTCATTATTTCTATATAGCCTACACTTCGGAACTTCTAATATGAGTGAGGCAGGTGTGGCTTCATGAAAATGATGCAAGAGCAGCTGCTCACAGAATTGTGGGCTCCAACACAATTCCACTTCCTACACAGCCAAAATATGCCCTATGTGAGTGTCTGCTATCACACGTTAACACGTGTGATGATTGAATCTAGGCCTTAGTAATACATTCACATCGTATTTATAATATCTCAAAACATCAAAAGGCACGGATGGACATACACACTCACAGTTGTGCACTCAGAGTAGAGTAAGATCGTCACCAATATTTTTCATGACATTTCTACCCAATTAAATATTAAATGTTCCTACTTGCTAAGTACAGATGACCTTGAAGCTAACTGTTACAGAATGTTACAGGAGACAGGCGTCACCATAACTACTGTATGATGCAGTGCAGAGGCAGCAGGAACTAACTGAATTCAGGGAGGAGAGCAGAGGTGGGGCAATGAGACATGTTGTCAGCAGAAAAATGTCAAATGAAATATTATCTCTCTCTCTCTCTCTCTCTCTCTCTCTCTCTCTCTCTCTCTCTCTCTCTCTCTCTCTCTCTCTCTCTCTCTCTCTCTCTCTCTCTCTCTCTCCAGGCCTGGCTCCAGGATGACATACCTGAGGGGGTATAACTAGTATTGCGTTACAGCCCTACTAATACAAGGTTAGTAACAAGATACAAAAATGTATCTGAAATGTAGCCGTGCATATCAACAACCGTCGTTTAATAGAAAAACACAAGAAAGCAACCCAGTCTTAATTTGTACATATAGTACATCATTAATGAGACTGGGTTGCAAGAAGGATACGTGCCACACTAGGAAATGTGTATCCAAAATGCAGCTGTAGCTGCAGTAGGCCCACACATAATTTGCGGCTTTAAAAATATATATATTATTTAACTAGGCAAGTCAGTTAAGAACAAATTCTTATTTACAATGACAACCTAGGAACAGTGGGTTAACTGCCTTGCTCGGGGATTCGATCTAGCTGGCTCACCGCTCTAAGCACTAGGCTACCAACAAGGACAGATCAATCAGCTCGACAGGATGAGCACCACTAGTTTACAAAAGTTTCTTACAGGCTTCATAGCTTCAACTTTAATCATTAGAAGTATAGGCTATATTTCTGTCGAATTTGAGACACTATGCAATGAGCGTAACCAAGCCGCCACTTCTCCAGATGCGCAATATGTTATTTGTGGAAGAGTTTCAGGAAAGAAAACTCAATCAAAGTAAGTGCATGTTCTACAGTCACAGCTGATGTAAAATGTTCTACAGTCATAGCTGATGTAAAATGTTCTACATGGCAGTATCTAATTTGAATCTGCCGTGAATAAGAGTAAATTCCCATTTTGAGCGCAAGTAGGCGGCTATATTGTTATCATAGGCTATTGTAAAAGTGGTCAATACTGTCATACAATGACTGTAATGCAAATGAATAAGAACCGAGTGAACATTTGCCTACTTGTTTTAGTAAGCTACACACGGTATGGGTCCTACATACAAAATGTAAAAAAAAATGCATTTCTGAAATGCAGCCATATACACAACAACTGTCTTGTCATTTTTCCCACAGACACCGAAGAGAAGCCCCACGAAAACTCGTAGCCCAAGATGAGCTCATTAAAACATCATTCAGGACCGTGGACAGAAGCCTACAGCCAGTCAGCGCGATGAAAGGATAACTGTCACGATCTTGTAATGGAGCGGACCAAAATGCAGCGAGGGTTCCAGTATACATCTTTTAATTATGGAAGTGAAACTTGCACAAAACAATAAACAACGAAACAGACCGTAACACTGATGTGTGCGCGCACGCGCACGCGCGCGCGCACACACACACACACACACACACACACACACACACACACACACACACACACACACACACACACACACAGAAAATACAAACAATGACCCACGAAACCACTGGGGAATTTACAAACTTAAATATGGTCCCCAATTAGAGGTAGCAAAACTCAGCTGCCTCTAATTGGGAACTATCAACGAAACGAAAACAAAGAAATACACCACATAGAACAAAAAAAACCCTGATCATGTCCTGAACAAATACACAATAGAGAAGCCAAAAAGGGCTATCTATGGCCAGGACGTCACAATAACGTCAGATGTGCTGGCAGCCTCACCTCAGAGCACAACCAATAGGCTACATTGGTCATTGTCCCTATACCCGTCAAATAACGCAAAACTGTGCATCTATCAATAGCAATTAGACCCGCAAAAGCAAGGAATGACATTATGAATCATAGATAAATCTAAAAGATGAATTGAAGCAAAGGCCTAAACTGTAGGCTTACATGAGGGAAAACCAATGAATGAATCATTCTGGCACAGTAGCCAGGGCCATAAAGGTTGTAGCTTACCATTTAGACGAGTTGCAGCCTCCTCCATGCTGTGTTGAACCTCACGAGAAATGTCCGATTCCATTCTCCTTCCTGACGAAATGTACTTGTCAGCTCCTGTTCATATGCCAGCTGGACCAGCTAGGCTTTTCGTTGACATAACGTGCTGCGTCTGTGTTCACTCAGTAAGCTCTTCAGAGTGGAGAAGGAATTTTCACACATGCTGTAAATGTTCATCCAAATCCATGTTTCAGTGCCAACAGCACAGTCTGCATTGCTGACAAAGGCCCGCCGTATCTTTGAAGACCGCTGATTGGGGTCCATTTGTTGCTGGCTGTGGTGGTTTTGCAAGAATCAATAAACTCTGCTTTCACTGGTTCAGTTTTGGTTAGATCCAACAAGTCCTCAGGAGCTAGTTTACTAGTGGCTGGGGTAATGGAGGGAAAGGTGCTTGTTGTGATGTTACCCTCGTGGTGTTGGTGCTAGGCCCTGGCTCTCCTCAATCTTGTTGGTCAGCAAGCAGCGTGGGGGATGGGGGGGTATTACATTTGCTGCTAGGCTCCTCAACCTCGGTGGTAGGCCCAGTGGGCTGCTCGGCGAGCTTGGCATCGCACTCGACATGGTGGTCCTCCGTTTCTTTTTGCTTTTGGCAGTGCCTAGCCATTTTCGGATATCCATGCTGATTAGCCAGCTACAAATATTCAGCTCACCGCTTCCTGAACTTAACGAAGCTAGTAGCTACTAGCTAGCCTATTATTAGCTGTAGCTGTCTGGAAAAGTGAACAACTTTTTTTCTCTCTCTTTGAGAGAAAAGAACAGTTAATTTGACACCGACCTGGGTGGGATCCAATTAGATTCCTAAATGAAGGTTATGAAGACGGTATCTTATGACATTGCATGGCTAGTCGCAAGGCATTTTGGATTTTAACTACTAAATATTACATTATTACACCCCCCACATATACATGCCCGTCTGAAGTTTGCCAATGAACATCTGAATGATTCAGAGGACAACTGGGTGAAAGTGTTATGGTCAGATGAGACCAAAATGGAGCTCTTTGGCATCAACTCAACTCGCCGTGTTTGGAGGAAGAGGAATGCTGCCTATGACCCCAAGAACATCATCCCCACCGTCAAACATGGAGGAGGAAACATTATGCTTTGGGGGTGTTTTTCTGCTAGGGGGACAGGACAATGCCAACGCATCAAAGGGACAATGGACGGGGCCATGTACCGTCAAGTCTTGGGTGAGAACCTCCTTCCCTCAGCCAGGGCATTGAAAATGGGTCGTGGATGGGTATTCCAGCATGACAATGACCCAAAACACATGGCCAAAGCAACAAAGGAGTGACTCAAGAAGAAGCACATTAAGGTCCTGGAGTGGCCTAGCCAGTCTCCAGACCTTAATCCCATAAAAAAATCTGTGGAGGGAGCTGAAGGTTTGAGTTGCCAAACGTCAGCCTCGAAACCTTAATGACTTGGAGAAGATCTGCAAAGAGGAGTGGGACAAAATCCCTCCTGAGATGTGTGCAAACCTGGTGGCCAACTACAAGAAACGTCTGACCTCTGTGATTGCCAACAAGGGTTTTGCCACCAAGTACTAAGTCATGTTTTGCAGAGGGGTCAAATACTTATTTCCCTCATTAAAATGCAAATCAATTTATAACATTTTTCACATGCGTTTTTCTGGATTTTTTTGTTGTTATTCTGTCTCTCACGGTTCAAATAAACCTACCATTAAAATGATAGACTGATAATTTCTTTGTCAGTGGGCAAACGTACAAAATCAGCAGGGGATCAAATACTTTTTTCCCTCACTGTATGTTGATGGGGAAACACAACAGGGGGGGCACAAACTCTGTCTGGTGACTCCATACGATGCCCGGCTTTGCCACCCCATAGTGGCGGCTCTGTCTCTCTCACTTCGTCTCACAGATTTTTCTTTTCTCTCCAACTTCTATGAGGTGGCAACTTCTCTCTGAAACGTATCACCACTGACATTTATGTCTGCTCATTTACCCACATACAGTGCATTGGGAAAGTACGCACACCCCCAAAGTTGTAGACACATCAAGGATGATGAATGGAAACAGGATGCAACTCATCCTAATTTACAGACTCATAGCAAAACAGTTTGAATAGGTATTTCTGTTTTTAATTTTTAATACATTAGCAAAAATGTCCAAAAACTTGTTTTCGCGTTATTATTATAAAGGTTCAATAAAGATTGATGAGCAAAACAATTAATCTAATCAATTTTAGAATTAGGCTGTAACGTAACAAAATGAGGAAAATAGAATAGTTCTGAATACTTTCCAAATGCTCTGTCCCTTCATGCATTCCTGTACTGTACATCTACCTGCAGCAACATTCATTTTAAAAAATCACATTGTCACAGCTGGGACTCTTTGAACCTCACATGCATATTAAAAGACAACATTCAAAGACTGAATGATAAATGTTTACACAGAGTGTAGGGAGAGTCGGTTTATACAGGATATTCGCTTCCCATTCCCAAACATATCTCCCTCCTGTATTAATAGGCAGATGCTGTCCAAGTCATGTGATCTCCAGGTGTGGTTCACTTCTAGTACAGAGATGACGTTAGGGACGACTTGACCCGTGTTGACTCATTTCGGCATTTTCACTAAATGTTTCAGTCTGGACCTCTACGTCACAGGAATAGCCCGTTAGGCAGATCTAATGATCGTTGTCTTCCATCGTATTATTGACTCACAATTCCTGCATGTCTAAAGTATCTGTTGCTGCTGTTAGCTCTCTTTGTCTCCTGCTAGTTTCTTTGTGGTCTCTGCAGAGGAAACTACCGTTATGACTGCCTGTCAAGTTGTAAGTTTCAGTTTGAACGATCCATCTGGAGGTGCTGGGGAGTTAGTGTGTGACAGAGGTCTAGCTGAGACTCTACACCCCCCCTAAAGTCATTACTTTTAAGATGCACGTGTAATGCTGAAGAAAACTCCCACCCTCCTGCCTTAAACATCCCTCTTCTCTTCCCCTCTCGTGTCTGACTTATTCTCTCTCTGTCGCTCTCGTGCGCGGCTGTCTGTCTGACGTCTTGACTTCAGTGAGTGGACTGACTGCTAATGGTCGGCACTTCCCGTCACAGAGGACGTGTGCCGAGTTGAAAACATCAGCCTGTCGGTTGTCTTCTCTCATCAGAGTGTTTCTAACTGAACGGGGCGCAGGTTTCTTCCTGTCATCATGTGGGACTCTAATGGTCTGGCAGTACCTCAAAGGTTCTGAAACCTCCCCTCAGGCTGACTCAATGGACATCTCCTGTGCATGAGGGTTACGGAAGGAGACAGAAGTTCTTGACCCACTTTGGAGAACCATTGTCGACAACAAGCTAAGTCCCACAACTGACAGGTGAGGACTTCTAAAACGGCGATCGGGACTCAGAAGTAATAAAAAGTGTAGCTGAAAGAATTATAAAGCTTTTGTCAACATTTTCCTCTCAGATGGAGTTAAGACATTCACTAAAAGTTAGTACACAGAGTATCACTGTATGTTTTAGAAGACAAGACATCCAAATATTCTCTCAAGTTGATCGGAGAGTCCTTTAGGTCTCAGTTCAAATCACCTCACAGATGCAGGTGTGCGCTTCTTAAATATTCTACCTAAACATTGCGCTGACAAGTTTAATTTTAATTTGGTCCTAAAATAACTCCCTTCCCCCCAGCATGCCCTTTTCCCTGTTGCTCTGGCCCCAGGATGACAGTGGTAAAAAGAAGGATGACTAGCCTGTAGCAGTGTGTCAGCCTGGTTCAATGTTCGAAGACGTGCAAATTGCTCCCACAGGTGCTTAAAGGGCGAAACAGAGGGTTGATTCTGAGAACTGTGGAAATGTGGAGGAGAACAGTCTGCTGATTGAGAAAGAAGAGGACATTTTTGTAAAGATGTAAACGAGTTATGCTTTGAGACCGTTGGGACACGAGACTGACTGTGACCTGGGAGAGCTTACTTTCAGCTGTCACTGGACGTTTGAGAGTTCACGCCTGTGTGTTTGGTTAAGAGAACGTTAACATACTGCTGGATAGATGTAATTAAGTGAAATCCACATTGAAAGCGGTCTTCAGAAGGCTAGGAAGGATGGCTTAAGTGGATAGATATTACATGTAGTGTCAGTCAAATGTACTCTTCTAGGTGCTAAGCAACGTTCATTTGACGTTAAGAGAATACGGACAATACAAGGAGTCAAGTATGGTGTTTAAATCTGGTGTTTAAACAAGATGGTGTTTAAATCTGACATGCAGCAGACAGAGACTGTGGGAAAGAACGCAAGGCAGGCAGCATGTATAGTTGCAGACTCCTTATGAAGGGTTGCCCGCTACACTAATATTCACAAAGCTTTATCGACGAGACAGGTCAGATAACCTTTTTAAAAAGTGCATTCTTCAGATCAAACATGAGATATAACCAAAGCTTGCCTGAGAAAATAGACCTCCAGTGTTCTTCAGTAATGTACCAGAACATACCAGTTTGGACAGGTATTCTGCAAGCATTTATTTTCTAAAGAAAGAGGAAATGGAACTGTTTGAGCAACGGGTAACCCCAATGGCACAGTGATCAAGAAAACACGCACAGCGGTCACAGAGTTAGACTATCTCGCACTATGTGTTCCTATAATGAGTTTAATTTAGGAGTCAACGGAACATTTGTGGTCCTTGTTACTAAGAGGGGAATACCAGTTACTCACACCTCAAGCTGTTGGCATGCCACCAACCCCTATGCTCAGCCTCTTCATTACCCCATCAATATCTCTGAAACTAAAAGATGTTTATAGATTCCACAGTGATTACTGTGGGCCAAATTGTCTGACGACTAGTGCTCTAGTACAGGGCTTTCCAAACTCGGTCCTGGGGCCCCCCATTGGGTTTGTTTTCTGCCCCACCACTACACAGTTGATTAATCAAAGCTTCATGATGAGTTGATTATCTGAATCAGCTGTGTAGTGTTGGAGCAAAAAACAAAACGTGCACCCAGGGGGGCTCAGGACCAAGTTTGGGAAACCCTGTGCTAGAACAGTAGATTACACCAGCATAGCAGAATGTTCTGATTATTGATTTACACAAGTTGTCTTTCAGGTCTGTAGTCTTTCCTGTAGTCTTTCAGCAAACCAAAATACAGTTCTCAGGTTGCCCTATTCATGAGGGTTTAGACTACCGTGGTAAACATGAAAAACATCACATAGTCAATGTTCAGTCTTAGTGGGTACGTAATGAACGACTAATCTCACCTCATGAACCATTGGTCAGGTAGGCTATTTTATGTTACATGTTATGTCTCAGTCATCCTCATGGTGAGAACTTAGATTAATGAGACATCTGTGGATCACCCATAGAATTACCTTTCAGATCAATATCATGAGGATTAAACCAGGGAATAGGATTGAGTGCTTTATCAGGCTAGATAACATACAAATTCTACACTGTAGAGTACCTTTACATCACATGACATTTCATGCCAATTTTGTGAAAACTGACAACTCTTGTAACACATGCAGTGCTACATACACCCATAGGCCTACCCACACCCACAAATGCACACCAACACACCCATACTTACACGTGTACACTCTTAGAAAAAAGGGTTCTTTGTCTGTCCCAATAGGATAACTATTTTTGGTTCCAGGTAGAAGAACCCCTTTGGGATCCATGTAGAACCCTCTGTGGAAAGGGTTCTACATGGACCCCTAAAGGTGGTTCTAGCTGGAACTAAAAGGGTTCAACCTGGAACCAAAAAGGGTTCTCCAAAGGGTTATCCTATGAGGCCAGTCGAACAACTCTTTTAGGTTCTAGATAGCACCATTTTCTTTTCTAAGTGTTTAGGATCTTAATTTGATCACCCTGGTACAGTATAACTTTTTTGAAATTCAGCAAACTTGTAGTGTATTTGAGGTTTAAGATGGCTTCTGAAGTTTGGAATTTCCACTTTTAAATGTATCAACCCCTACAAAAATGTCCATTCATTAAAATCCACATTATAAGTCAAATTGTCTGTTACTGCAGGATTATTTTCCTGCTTTAGCAAACTGGATCAAATTAGGATCCTACTGTACGTCTGTACATCGCTCGCACAACACACACACACTCTGCTCTACTTCCAAATGGCATCTCAATTCGTGAGGCCGGATGAGAAATCAAACTTCCTCCCTATCATCCACTTATACCATTAAGGGCCTTCTGTTTCTGCACACTGACAACAACAAAGCCCGAGTAGGAGGTGGATGGAACATAGCAACATCATCTTCTCAGCCTCATGAATAAAAAAATGGAAATGATTTCCTGTTTTATCTTTCATAACTAATTCTTTCTCCAATGTGAGCTCGAACCAAACTACTCCTCAATACCAATCAACACCCTTTAGTGCAACCAACATAAAAAAAGACTTTGTATTACTCCACCAGAGAGCTGAAAAGGTGATTATGTGATTGTGCTACTAATAGTCTAAAAAAGGAACATAGATATCCATCAAATTATTGCTACCATGTTTCCCAGAATCTAATTGTGATTTAGATTTTAATGATGATGTCTGTTTCATGTGATAGTCAGACTTGCCTGTCTATTTCAGGAGCAAGCTAGAACAGAAACTTAGATCTGATTATCAGTGTGTAGTACCAGTCCGAATGTCATCACCAAGTTACTGCCGCAGGACAGATTTGTTCCTGCTATGATCACAACAACCCGTATGAACTCTATAGAACTACTGTGTGTCCGTCCTTACATCCTTTAGAGTAAAAGATTTAAACAAGTATTAAACCTACGAACTGTCCTGCTGTCAGTCTTATTGCCTCCAAATATCTAGTTCATCCAATCACAGTCTTGCTCTGGCACATCGGACGTCACAGTGAAGTGCAAATGCTCTCCCACTAATCACAACCTGTGCTGTAGCAGATAGTCAGCCAGTTTGAAATCATGCAGAGCAATATCCATGCCAAATTTAGATGCAATTACTGGACAGCCGCATTAACATAAGGTAATATAAACCCGTTAGGAGGACGGAGCAAATATTTCCATGACACATTTTTGTCCAATCATGGGGTCCTGAACCCCATGACAGTAACTGCTATCATACACTGAGGGGGTCAGAAAAGATGAGTCACAAAAGCCAGAAATTGGTGAAACTTTTCACACAAAAAAGGTTAAAAGTGGGGAGGTACTGTAGTTTCATAGGCAATTTGGAGTTAGCGAGTTGCACTGCAATAAGGCTCAAATCGATGTATATTTTGGTTTTTCACCTTTATTTAACCAGATAGGCCAGTTTACAACTGCGACCTGGCCAAGATAAAGCAAAGCAGTGCGACACAAACAACACAGAGTTACACATGGAATAAACAAACGTACAGTCAATAACACAATAGAAGAGTCTATATACAGTGTGTGCAAATGAAGTAAGATTAGAGAGCTAAGGCAATAAATAGGCCATAGTGGCAAAATAATTATAATTGAGCAATTACACACTGGAGTGATAGATGCGCAGAAGATGAATGTGCAAGTAGAGATATTGGGGTGCAAAGGAGCAAAAAAATAACAACATGGGGATGAGGTAGTTGGGTGGGCTATTTACAGATGGGCTATATACAGGTGCAATGATCTGTAAGCTGCTCTGACAGCTGATGCTTAAAGTTAGTGAGGGAGATATGAGTCTCCAGCTTAAGTTATTTTTGCAATTCGTTCCAGTCATTGGCAGCAGAAAACTGGAAGGAAAGGCGGCCAAAGTAGGAGTTGGCTTTGGGGGTGACCAGTGAAATATACCTGCTGGAGCGCATGCTACGGGTGGGTGCTGCTATGGTGACCAGTGAGTGTCGTGGAAAAAATGATCTTCAAATTATGACACTCATACAAGAAACTTGTGAATTCAATAAGCCTTTAATACAGAGTAATTAAAGGCGAGCTGACCTAGGAAACAGCTGACTCTGTGTCTCAGAGCACAGCCTTTATAGTATTCTCCCTCTATTCCATACATAGACCCCTCCCCAAGCTTTACAGCTTCCCATATGTCCTGTTTCAATAGGGGTCTTTGTTACATTGTCTTCTGGCATCCTGCTTTTCCCCAGATCTATTAATCAGTTCCAAATGTCCCTCTGCTGACCCTCTGCTGACCCTCTGCTGACCCTCTTATCCTTAGGTCTGTTTGTTCAACTATTCAGCTTCAACAAATCCTATACATTATGTATGTCTTTCTGTCTTACTACTTCAAAGTGATCAATCAGAATACTGAAAATGTAATAATTGTAATGAGTTAATCTCCCACAACTATCTAAGTTAAGCTTGTTTTAGCACTTAAGCCTCATTATCAATACTATCATGTTGTCTGCTATCACATAGTACATTAATTAAATTAGTGTCTTAGCCATGTTTTTACCACCACATGAGCTGAGATAAGGCGGGGCTTTACCTAGCAAATACTTATAGATGACCTGGAGCCAATGGGTTTGGCGACGAATATGAAGCGAGGGCCAGCCAACGAGAGCATACAGATCGCAGTGGTGGGTACTATATGGGGCTTTGGTGACAAAAAGGATGGCACTGTAATAGACTGCATCCAATTTGCTGAGTAGAGTGTTGGAGGCTATTTTGTAAATAACATCGCCGAAGTCGAGGATCGGTAGGATAGTCGGTTTTACGAGGGTATGTTTGGCAGCATGAGTGAAGGATGCTTTGTTGCAAAATAGGAAGCTGATTATAGATTTCATTTTGGATTGGAGATGCTTAATGTGAGTCTGGAAGGAGAGTTTGCAGTCTAACCAAACACCTAGGTATTTGTAGTTGTCCACATATTCTAAGTCAGAACCGTCCAGAGCAGGCGGGCAGGTGCAGGCAGCGATCGGTTGAAGAGCATGCATTTAGTTTTACTTGCATTTAAGAGCAGTTGGAGGCCACGGAAGGAGTGTTGTATGGCATTGAAGCTCGTCTGGAGGTTAGTTAACACAGTGTCCAAAGAAGGGCCAGAAGTATACAGAATGGTGTCGTCTGCGTAGAGGTGGATCAGAGAATCACCAGCAGCAAGAGCGACATCATTGATGTATACAGAGAAAAGTCGGCCCAAGAATTGAACCCTGTGGCACCCCCATATAGACTACCGGAGGTCCGGACAACAGGCCCTCCGATTTGACACACTGAACTCTGTCTGAGAAGCAGTTGGTGAACCAGGTGAGGCAGTCATTTGAGAAACCAAGGCTGTTGAGTCTGCCGATAAGAATGCGGTGATTGACAGAGTCAAAAGCCTTGGCCAGGTCGATCAACACGGCTGCACAGTACTGTCTTTTAGTGATGGCGGTTATGATATTGTTTAGGACCTTGAGCGTGGCTGAGATGCACCCATGACCAGCTCGGAAACCAAATTGCATAGCGGAGAAGGTAAGGTGGGATTCGAAATGGTCGGCGATCTGTTTGTTAACTTGGCTTTCGAAGACCTTGGAAAGGCAGGGTTGGATAGATATAGGTCTGTAACAGTTTGGGTCTAGAGTGTCTCCCGCTTTGAAGAGGGGGATGACCGCGGCAGCTTTCCAATCTTTGGGGATCTCAGACGATACGAAAGAGAGGTTGAACAGGCTAGTAATAGGGGTTGCAACAATTGCGGCTGAGAATTTTAGAAAGAGAGGGTCCAGATTGTCTAGCCCATATGATTTGTAGGGGTCCAGATTTTGCAGCTCTTTCAGAACATCAGCTATCTGGATTTGGGTGAAGGAGAAGCGGGCTTGGGAAAGTTGCTGTGGGGGGTGCAGGGCTGTTGGCAGGGGTAGGGGTAGCCAGGTGGAAAGCATGGCCAGCCGTAGAAAAATGCTTATTGAAATTCTCGATTATCGTAGATTTATCGGTGGTGACAGTGTTTCCTAGCCTCAGTGCAGTGGGCAGCTGGGAAGGAGGTGCTCTTATTCTCCATGGACTTTACAGTGTCCCAGAACATTTTGGAGTTTGTGCTACAGTATGCAAAAAAAAGCTAGCCTTTGCTTTCCTAACTGCCTGTGTGCATTGGTTCCTAACTTCTGTGAAAAGTTGTATATCGTGGGGGCTGTTCAATGCTAGTGCAGTACGCCACAGGATGTTTTGTGTTGGTCAAGGGCAGTCAGGTCTAAAGTGAACCAAAGGCTATATCTGTTCTTAGTTGTACATTTTTGGAATGGGGCATGCTTATTTAAGATGGTGAGGAAAGCACTTTTAAAGAATAAGATCAATATCCTTCCAGGATACCCGGGCCAGGTCGATTAGAAAGGCCTGCTCTCTGAAGTGTTTTAGGGAGCGTTTGACAGTGATGAGGGGTGGTCGTTTGACCGCGGACCCATTACGGACGCAGACAATGAGGCAGTGATCGGGTTTTATCTATTTGACACAATAATGATTTTGTTAACAAAATGGGGTTGGAGAAAAGTGTGATGAGCTGGATACTGGGATTTTTTAAAAATGATTGTAAGATCTTTTGAGGGATGAGTTCAATTGATATGTTATACAGTATTGTTTTTTTTATGTGTCTCTATGGGCTCTATTGATTTACAGATTCCGCAATAGACATTTTAAGGTAATTTCCAAATGACCTGATATATGCAGCGTTTACCTTGAATGCAGTCTCCGCTAAAGCAGGAATTGTTTTTATTGAACCTTTATTTAACTAGGCAAGTCAGTTAAGAACAAATTCTAATTTATAATGACTGCAACACTGGGCCAATTGTGTGCTCCCCTATTGGACTCCCATTCACAGCTGATTGTGATACAGCCTGGAATCGAACCAGGGTGTCTATAGTGACGCCTCAAGCACTGAGCTGCAGTGCTTTAGACCACTGCGCCACTCGAGAGCCCCTAGTAAATGGTTCCTTCCCAGGTGCATCACAGAGTATAGATAGGCAGGACGCTAGATACTGTACTCTAGTGCAGCGGTATTCAACTCTTACCCAATGAGGTCCGGAGCCTGCTGGTTTTCTGTTCTACCTGATAAGTAATTGCACCCACCTGGTGTCCCAGGTCTAAATCAGTCCTTGATTAGAAGGGGAACAATGAAAACAAGAAGTGGAACTGGCTTCGAGGTCCAGATTTGAGTTTGAGGGCTCTAGTGTGTGCAGACATTATCGTCAATGGAGGAAGAGAGAAAGTGTTGAGTGAAACACACAGCAGTTGATTTGATTTTAGTGGCCAGGTGATGGCTAGGACTCGAAGGAGGTATGTTTGTAAATTAATTTGATCAAGCCATGTAGCCTATTGATTCACGCTGTAAAGTTGAACTTCCGCAATGTGGATTGAATAGAGCCCTATGTGACTAACTTTCGGATAAATTAGACTATAGGAAGTTCAAGGAAAAAGAGACTAGGCTGTCTCATTCATGAGTCTTGGCCTTGGAAAAGAGACTAAATATGACTTTCCTGATTAAATAAAAGGGGAACAGAAAACATAGATGTGATTATCAAGCTTTTCTGATCAGGGTTCATACATCACAAGCGATTCAAACTGTATTTTATTTTACACGAATTACATACAAAATATACTTGTTTGTCTTTTCAGGAACTACTCCAGTTTGGACCTGAATTAAGATGGAGAAACAGATGGATATCTTGAACTTGACTTGCATGACAAACTCTCCAAACCCTATCAGTGACTTCCTGATGGGCATCTACATCCTGGCATTTATCCTGGGCTTGGCCTTTAACCTCTTGACCCTTGGCCCCATCGTCCAACAGGTTCGCAGCAAGAACGTCCTGGGGGTATTCCTGCTCAACCTTTCCCTGTCTGACCTCCTCTATATCTTCACCATGCCTCTCTGGATCAACTACTACTACATGGACCACCACTGGAGCCTGGGCAGCCTCTCCTGCAGCGTGGCCGGCTTCTTCTACTACTCCAATATGTACCTTAGCATCTACCTGCTGTGCTGCATCTCTGTGGACCGCTGCCTGGCCGTCACCTACCCCCTGAGGACCAAGGCCTTCCGCAGCATGCGCTACGCCTGGATGCTGTGTCTGGTTGTGTGTGTGGCTGTCATGTCCGCACACGGCCTGGTGCTGTTCAAGAACAACCTGCAGGACGCCCACAACGACACGCAGGACCGCTGCTACGAGACCTACCCCATGCCAAAGCCCATGGCCCTGTTCAACCTGCTGCGGGTGGGCATTGGCTTCCTGCTGCCCATGCTGGTGCTGGGGCTGTGTTACTGGAGGATCCTGGGCCAGGTGAAGCAGAGCGAGGGGCTGGGGGAGCAGGTTAAGAGGAAGGTACGGCTGCTCACAATCGGGGTGATGGTGATCTTCTCTGTGTGCTTCGCCCCCTATCACCTCCTCCTGCTGACCCGCTCCCTGGCCTACTACCACATGGACGAACAGAGATACTGTGAGTTTGAGGACAACATGCGCTTCCCCTTCTCGTGCACACTAGCCCTGTCCAGCCTGAACAGTGTGGTGGACCCAGTGCTGTATGTGCTGGTCAGTAACGGGGTGAGGGAGGACATGAGACTGTCCTGCTGTGGGAACAGAAAGAGTCAAAGGGAGAGAGACCGTTCCGTCATCACAGCAGCATGGAAGACACATACAAGCCTGAACTGATTACATACAGTTTGTGTGCAGGGTTGCGTAGGTTACTTTCTAAATGTAATCCGTTACAGTTACTAGTTACCTGTCCAAAATTGTAATCAGTAATGTAACTTTTGAATTACCCAAACTCCCTTTCTGTTACTTTTGGATTACTTTTTAAGAGGCATTAGAAGAAGACAAAAAGGATCCATCAAATGCATTTGGTGTGTCATCATAGTAGTCCCTGACTCGCTCAGGTGGAACAAACTGATGGTTTTTCAATGCTGAATTGAATATCATTGAGAAAAAAAGTAATCTAAGAAGTAATCATCTAGTTTTTCAAAAGTATCTGTAATCTGATTACAATATTCTTACTGGTAACGTAATTGATTACAGTTACAGTTTTTTTTACAGATTACATGTAACTGTGAGCGTGTCTGTTGTATTTATGCCCCTCATCTATTGCAGTAAATCCCTTCCGTGCACATTGTAAAAAGGACAGCATGTTTGTCTGTGTGACTTCAATAACATGTTCTTTCATATCAACCCACTTGCATGGACAATCAGTCAATCAGGTTGTCCTTAAAATGTTCAAAGAAAAGGATAGCAGCCTTTGTGTAGTTTTTCTAATATCCTGCTTGGTGATGAGGATGGATATTCATTCATATGCATCATGTTCTTTTAATTGGAGCTTTCTATTAATGCTGTCCTCATTGGTATGGAAAATCCTTTCAAAGGCTGTCTGTTCTGGCTTTATGTTACAGGGTCGTTCCGCTTGAAGGGCCCTTGTATCTCTTCAGGTCTGCCACAGGTTTTTATTGATATATGCTTGGTTTACAATTGAACCTTTATATTCTAATTTGCCTGTTTTGTGGACCGACATAAATGAGAACATTGTTCAATTTCATATTTATCCTCAACAAAATCTATGTAATAAACAGTGTTGAAATCCCAGAAAAGACAGTACTGGACATTGAAGACATGTTGTACAAATGTTCACCCAATAAACAAAAAAAGGAAGCTACCCAAATGTACATATGTTTTTCTTATGTTTACACGTACAATTCCATTATGGGTTAAATCAATTCCTCTCTCAGTCCCTCAATTTGAACAGAGAACAAAACTACAGCACTGGAAAACAATGAACTTCCTCATCAACTGAGACACGTACGGTCAGTACAGCTTTCTAACTCATGCTCTGAACATAAGAGATGAATGTAGACCCCCCGCTTTAATGAAGGAGTGTGACGCGGCTGTGGGGCTGGGACATAGGCCCTCTGTCCCCAGGTTGGCGGTAGGGTGGGGTTTTTGTAGGGCTCATGGTTCCCATCCTAGTGGTGGTCCTTATGGTCCTTACGGTCTGGATAAGAGCGCTCTGGTGCTGATGAGGAAAGCTGAACAGAACTCTGGAGACGCTGTGGCTCACGGCAAGCACGGCTCCAATCCGCCTCACTGACAGCTAACATGCTACGAAACACAGCAAACGGAGGCGTAATTAAAACGGACACACAGTCCGTAACCTACAGCTGGTAACACAGATGGCCCCACACGCCAATAATTAAAACGGCGATGCCATATCTCTGTTGCTGCAGTTACAGAGAGGGATGGGTGTTTTCTTTGGAGCCTGTCTCTCTCTGATAATCCTTCTGTGTGTGAAGGGACGACTTGAGTGGTGTTTAAATGTGAGGGACAAAGAGAGCTAGGCGCAAGGGAGAGATATAGAGAGATACTGGAAAAGAGAGGGGAGAGAGGGGAGGGGAAGACAGGAAAGAAAAAGAGAGACAGAAAGAGAAGAAGGACAGAGAGGGGGAGGGAAAGAAGACCTGAGAAAGAATGAGAGAGAAGGTAAAAGTAGCGAAAGAGAGAGAAAGTGTGAGGAAAGATTGAGACATTTGCCATCTGATATCCATCAGCTGTCAGATAAACAAAACATCAAAAGATTCCACGGCTGGTCCCGGAGAAAATGAAACTTTGGACCCTTTTTGACTGCTTCTCCTTCCTTCATTCTTTACCCCCACCCTCCCCCCACACAACTGTGCCTCTGAGCTTACAATGACCTTTTTCCCCAGAGGAACGCCGACATCACTCTATCTGGCAGCTGCCCGACTCCTTCTATGATACATCACAAAAATAGACATTCCTCAATTGACTGAGGATGATTAGCTGTAAAGCCACATAGAGGTCACCAATCACCATACTGCAATGCCTTTGTAATCAATCTGTCTAATCAGAAACATTGAGTATTTCACAACTTATTGATGAGCAACATCATATCATCCAACTGTTTATTTGAATATCGCTGCCAAACAAGGTCATTTCAGTCTGCTTGGTTATTTGGAATAAAGCCGTCATAAGCTAGTATCAGTAGGTCTCGTGAGGCAAATCCAATAACCAGTGGTGAGAAGGAAAGTTTATAATTAAATAATTTACTCCAAACCAATATAACAGTGTTTGCATGAATGGAATGGAGATGATCCTAATTTATTAGAAGTGAAGTTTGTTCTATCTGCTCAGCGCTGATAAGAGATCTTCAACTAAATCTGACAGAAACGGTCGGGTTCCAGACACAGTCCAGACTCTATTGATTTTGGAACACAATTGGCCTCCACATTCTTTGTCACCAAACGGAGGGTTCAATTATCGCTTCTCAGTGGCAATCCTTTTTGTGACCTTCTCAGCTCTGACAGTGGAGTAAGTTAAAGAGGGACAGTGTTGGAATTGTAGGTTCTCTTGCTGTGTGTGGAATGGTGTTGAATGATTCCCATTTATAGCATGCTGCTCGTCAATAAAGCTCCCACGGTACCCGTCGATACGGTAGCAGGCTGAGTGGTTGGCATTTTACTGGTGGGAACAGTAGGCTTTGACGTGAACGCTTGCTCTGATTCTGAGCTGCTCACGGGGACTAAACTCTTGAAATGAGACGCACAGATGTATCTGTCATATTGAATTGGTTTCATGAGGGCTGGGGACAGCCTGTTTAGAGAAGGAGACCCCTGTCTCCTAGAGATAAGGTACTTTCACAGAGAAAAAACGTAATTTCCAGTGTAATTTCCTCTCTTTACTTCACTGAACGACTATTGGTCTGTCTCAGTGCCAGAGCTTTGTTGGACATGATGCCAAGGAAAGATATGCAGGCTGTGTTAGTTTTGGAGACTGTGAACATTCTGCAGAAATAGAACTAATTCAAGATAGTAAACCAGGTCCTATTTCTCAAAAAGCCACGGGTGTGTTCCGTTGTCTGCTTGCTCTGTTTGTTAAGCTGCGTCCGGGAAACAACTCATAAATTATGTATGATCCATTAGTGAGTTTCGTTTGCAAACACAACATGTCATTCTAAGATCTTTACAAATGCAGCCCCTCATTGAAAACCAATCTCCTCTGTCTAAGGGCCCTTGATTTTTCTCATCAAATTATGGAACAATATTAGATTAGCTAAACCCTTATTTCTATGTGTAACATTTGTGAAAGCAATGTGCTAAATGATGTATCAACTGTAACAATATCATGTTATTTTCTAATAAATGAATGCAGCTCTCTAGCACCCAGGCACAAATGGCCTAGACGAATGGAGTTTTGAACATGTGACAGATATGAAATGATGGCTAAAGAACATCATGGTGTGTGTGTGTTGGTACTATCAATGACAAGCTCCCTTAAACATGAGTAAATTGTACCCCAAACAGCAATCCTGCGAGATACAACTAAGCACTAAGCTTCTAGACGAGTAGACAAAAGAAAACAGGAATCACAAAAGATAAGTACTTCAGATCCAAGTTAAAAGCTAATCTATTGTATCTCAATGCCACATCTTCCATGACTGCTAAATGTGATATGGAGCAGCTACAATGAACATACCAGTGACAACTGACAGATTCCCTGCCACGCCACTCTCACAGTTGGACTTCCAATCAATGTGCCATTATTACTGATCACACAGAGTGCTGTGTGTTATAGTGAACATTTGCACTGTTTTCAGCATTGAAAAGTTATAGTATACAGTAGATGTCATTTGAAACTGAGATCTGTAGTTGGGGAAACTGCCATCACCGTGTTCAATATTACAACAACAAAAAAAGTGACTTCAAACAGCGCACACTCTTTTGTCCCGTGGACATCAAAGCACGATAAAACAGCAGAATATGTACTGCTATTTTTTTTTACCGTGTCTCTGGCTGCCCCCTTTTCATTCCATCAACAAAACAAAAACAATAACAAAGGCGCTGCGGTGAACAGCGGCGCTCTTTCCCCTTCTACAGATATCAGCTTCGAGGGCTCTATTCAATCCGTATCGCAGAAGATCCACTTTCTAACAGGTTTGACAACTAGAGTCAAAGGCAATGTTCCCAGGGTAGCAGAAACTGTATTCACGGTAAACGCTGCATGTGTCGGCTCACTTTACATTTTAACACGGATCTTCCGCAATGCTTCGGGGATACGAATGGAATACAGCCCTAATACAGCATTTATAAGTTATATACTTACAGGAATCAATGGGTATATTATTCATGTATAAGTCCAAAAATGGATGTAGCAACTTTTTGTTGACAACCAAAAATGGACGATGATTTTACATTACATCAGGTTTTTGCCCGGAAGGTTTTTCTCTTCCGGGTATTTTGTTTGTTGGTTGTAAATCTACATTTGTTGTAGCGGTCTATTTACCACCACAAACCGATGCTGGCACTAAGACCGCACTCAGCTAGCTCTACAGGGCCATAAGCAAACAATAACATTTTTATCTAGAGGTGGCGCTGCTAGTGGCAGGTGATTTTAATGCAGGGAAACGCACATTTGTTTTACCTCATTTCTACCAGCATGTCACATGTGCAACTTTAGGCGAAAATACTCTAGACCACCTTTACTCCACACACAGAAACATACACAAAGCTCTCCCTCGCCCTCCATTTGGAAAATTTTACCATAACTCTATTTTCCTGATTCCTGCTTACAACCGAAAACCTGTGCAGGGAACAAGACAAAACAAAATGTATCAATGAAAAATGGCTAGTATCAATGAAAAATGGCGATGGCCAGAAAGACGATGACTGCCGAACGCCGCCCGAACAAGGAGAGGAGCCGACTTCGGCTGAAGTCGTGACATTCATGTACAGCTCCAATATCTCCCCTCTTTTCCCTAGCGAAACTAAGTGTGCAAGGTTGATTCAAAGTCTTTGAGGTGACCAGGACATGAGTGCAAAGTAGCGCCATTAGCGGTTGTAGTTCTGGGGCCTGACCAGGTTGCACAGCAAACTGGTCATTCTGGGAAAGCTACAGAGACAAGGGTCGTATCCTTCCTGTGTGACTGGCAGGGCATACAGAGCTGTGTGGTGATCAGTTTT
Source organism: Brachymystax lenok tsinlingensis (assembly GCA_030435695.1). Lineage (NCBI taxonomy): Eukaryota > Metazoa > Chordata > Actinopteri > Salmoniformes > Salmonidae > Brachymystax > Brachymystax lenok. The sequence goes on from CM059794.1 coordinate 6,822,873, forward strand.
CATTTCTACAAAAGTTGTGTGCAGGCACTCAGCAGATGCAGCTTGCATGCCAATGAGACTGATGCTGGGGATACTGCAGTAGTGGAATGGTTAGTTGTCTGGTTGTGAAGGAGAGTCTGTGAAAGGGGTGTCACAAACAGACCTGCCCTTAGATATATCAAATCAAATCAATTAAATCAAAGTTTATTTGTCACGTGCGCTGAATACAACAGGTGTAGACCTTACAGTGAAATGCTTACTTACAGGCTCTAACCAATAGTACAAAAAAGGTATTAGGTGAACAATAGGTAAGTAAATAAATAAAACAACAGTAAAAAGACAGGCTATATACAGTAGCAAGGCTATATACAGTAACCAGGCCATAAAAGTAGCGAAGCTCCATACAGACATTGGTTAGTCAGGCTGATTGAGGTAGTATGTACATGCAGGCACAAGTTATACCACAGTTAGTATACCACAAGTTGTAGAGCTAGGGAGGGAGTGTCCAGGGTTCGTTTTCCCTTCGTTGGAGCCTCTGAGTTGTCTCATTGATCCTCAAAGAATCTTATGACTTGGAATACTTGGTGTTGCCATGCCAAGCAGTCTGCTGCCTTTTCTATATCCAGACAATTGTGTTTGAGTGTAATTATGGCAGGTTAGTTGAATTATACAAAAACAGTAATTGAGTGCAGGTCGTCAGTACAGTACAGAAATCTGAAAGGTGTCTCTTATTTAAAACAGGTGATATACAGGTGATTCAACCAGTATTTAATGGTATTGTGGCAGCCATATTGGATTTTGGACACCATAATGGATTTGGAGTCAAATGTAGGGAGGCCCTTGACGTAATTGCAGGAGGCTGAACATACACTACATGACCAAAAGTGCTCGTCAAACATCTCATTCCAAAATCATGGATATTAATATGGAGTTAGTCCCCCCTTTAATGCTATAAGAGCCTCTACTCTTCTTGGAAGGCTTACCACCAGATGTTGGAACATTGCTGTGTGGACTTGCTTACATTCAGCCATAGAGCATTAGTTAGGTTGGGCACTGATGTTGGGCCATTAGGCCTGGCTGGCAGTTGGCGTTCCAATTTATCCCAAAGGTGTTCGATGGGGTTGAGGTCAGGGCTCTGTGCAGGCCAGTCAAGTTCTTACACACCAATCTCGACATGCCATTTCTGTATGGACCTTGCTTTGTGCACAGGGGCATTGTCATGCTGAAACAGGAAAGGGCCTTCACCAAACTGTTGCCACAAAGTTGAAAGCACAGAATCGTCTAGAATTTAATTGGATGCTGTAGCATTAAGATTTTCCTTCACTGGAACTAAGGGGCCTAGCCCAAACAATGAAAAAACAACCACAACCAACAACCAACTCCTCAACCAAACTTTAAAATTGGCTCTATGCATTGGGGCAGGTAGCGTTCTCTTGTCATCCGCCAAACCCAGATTCATCTGTCGGACTGCCAGAAGGTGAAGAGTGATTCATCACTCCAGACAGCGCGCTTCCACTGCTCCAGAGTCCATGGGCGGCGATGCTTTACACCACTTCAGCCGACGCTTGACATTGAGCATTGGGATCTCTGCCACAGGTCTGGCTGAAATAGCTGAATCCACTAATTTGAAGGGGTGTACAGTCATGGCCAAAAGTTTTGAGAATGACACCAATATTAATTTTCACAAAGTTTGCTGCTTCAGTGTCTTTAGATATTTTTGTCAGATGTTACTATGGAATACCGAAGTATAATTACAAGCATTTCATAAGTGTCAAAGGATTTTATTGACAATTACATGAAGTTGATGCAAAGAGTCAATATTTGCAGTGTTGACAATTATTTTTCAAGATCTCTGCAATCCACCTGGCATGCTGTCAATTAACTTCTGGGCCACATCCTGACTGATGGACCCATGTTTTGTTCCCCGAGCCACTAAGTTATCACTTTTGCCTTATGGCAAGGTGCTCCATCATGCTGGAAAAGGCATTGTTCGTCACCAAACTGTTTCTGGATGGTTGGGAGAAATTGCTCTCGGAGGATGTGTTGGTACCATTCTTTAATCATGGCTATGCTCTTAGGCAAAATTGTGAGTTTGCCCACTCCCTTGGCTGAGAAGCAACCCCACACATGAATGGTCTCAGGATGCTTTACTGTTGGCATGACACAAGACTGATGGTAGCGCTCACCTTGTCTTCTCCGGACCAGCTTTTTTCCGGATGCCCCAAACAATCGGAAAGGGGATTCATCATAGAAAATGACTTTACCCTAGTCCTCAGAAGTCCAATCCCTGTACCTTTTGCAGAATATCAGTCAGTCCCTGATGTTTTCCTGGAGAGAAGTGGCTTCTTTGCTGCCCTTCTTGACACCAGGCCATCCTCCAAAAGTCTTCGCTTCACTGTGCTTGCAGATGCACTCACACCTGCCTGCTGCCATTCCTGAGCAAGCTCTGTACTGGTGGTGCCTCGATCCCGCAACTGAATCAACTTTAGAAGATGGCGCTTGCTGGACTTTCTTGGGCACCCTGAAGCCTTCTTCACAACAATTGAACCGCTCTCCTTGAAGTTCTTTATGATCCGATAAATGGTTGATTTAGGTGCAATCTTACTGGCAGCAATATCCTTGCCTGTGAAGCCCTTTTTGTGCAAAGCAATGATGACGGCACGTGTTTCCTTGCAGGTAACCAAGGTTGACAGAGGAAGAACAACGATTCCAAGCACCACCCTCCTTTTGAAGCTTCCAGTCTGTTATTTGAACTCAATCAGCATGACAGAGTGATCTCCAGGCTTGTCCTCGTCAACACTCACACCTGTGTTAACTAGAGAATCACTGACATGATGTCAGCTGGTCCTTTTGTAGCAAGGCTGAAATGCAGTGGAAAAGTTTTGGGGGGATTCAGTTCAATTGCATGGCAAAGAGGGACTTGATCACTCTTCATGACATTCTGGAGTATATGCAAATTGCCATCATACAAACTGAGGCAGCAGACTTTGTGAAAATGTATATTTGTGTCATTCTCAAAACTTTTGGCCACGACTGAACACATACTTTTGTATATATAGTGTATACTGAACAAAAATATAAACGCAACATGTAAAGTGTTGGTCCCATGTTTCTTGAGCTGAAATAAAAGAGAAATGTGACATATACACAAAAAGCTTATTTCTCTCAAATTTTGTGCACAAATTTGTTTACATTTCTGTTAGTGAGCATTTCTGCTTTTGCCAAGATAATCCATCCACCTGACAGGTGTGGCATATCAGGAAGCTGATTAAACAGCATGATCATTACACAGGTGCACCTTGTGCTGTGGACAATACATTGACACTAACATGTGCAGTTTTGCCACACAACACAATGCCACAGATGTCTAAAGTTTTGAGGGAGAGTGCAATTGGCATGCTGACTGCAGGAATGTCCACCAGAGCTGTTGCCAGAGAATTTAATGTTCATTTCTCTACCATAAGTGTTGTTTTAGAGAATTTCGCAGGATGTCCAACCTGCCTCAAAACCACTTACCATATATGGCGTTGTGTGGGCGAGTGGTTTGCTGATGTCAACATTGTGAACAGAGTGCCCCATGGTGGTGATGGGGTTATGGTACGAGCAGGAATAAACTACGGCCAACGAACACAATTGCATTTTATTGTTGGTAATTTTTATTGTTGGTAATTTGAATGCACAGAGATACCGTGACGAAAGCCCATTGTCGTGCCATTCATCCGCTGACATCACCTCATGTTTCAGCATGATAATCGCAAGGATTGGTACACAATTTCTGAAAGCTGAAAATGTCCCAGTTCTTCCATGGCCTGTGTACTCACCAGCCATTTCACCAATTGAGAATGTTTGGGATACTCTGTTCCAGTTCGCACCAATATCCAGCAACTTCGCACAGCCATTGAAGAGGAGTGGGACAACATTCCACAGGCCACAAACAACAGCCTGATCAACTCTATGGGAAGTAGATGTGTCGCGCTGCATGAGGCAAATGATGGCCACAACAGATATTGACATTTTTGATCCACGCCCATACCTTTTTCTGGTATCTGTGACCAACAGAGGGACATCTGTATTCCCAGTCATGTGAAATCCATAGAACTGTTGCATTTATATTTCTGCTCAGTATAAAATCCAGAGGAACCTTTTGAAGTGACCGTTTTCACTCCGTCTCAGCTCACTTGTTTCTCTTAGAGCCGATTAGATTACAATAGCCACGACAGAAAATATGTGTAACTGCATGTATTTATGTCAGGCTGGACCATACAGCACTGAGCAAATTTTACTTGGAAAATAGTCTACTATTCAGCTACTAAAAAGTAAAGCTTACATTCATTATACATATTCATAGTTCATATTTTAGCCTATTGTATCTCTTTGCCGGTTAGGGGTATCTCAAAAAACTTAAGCCCTTTTTGGAGATTGGCCACTAGCCTAATATTCATGTAATGCTATTTGTAATTTGAGAACATTTGGAATTTGCGATTAATCACAGCAAATCCTGCAGTTAACTTGATTACATTGTTTTTTATGGTTTGACAGCCCTCACACACACACACACACACACACACACACACACACACACACACACACACACACACACACACACACACAGAGGGGGAGCCAGCACCAGCACCAGGTCCATCGACTATATACTTATCTCTATAAGGCCATTAGCTGAAACTGCTGCTGTTGTGTGTTGAGCCCTGCTGGGATTGGGGAAGACAGGCTATATCCAGGCTTTCTAATCCCATTACTGTCACGGCTGCCAGATTGGATGAATGAAACCAATTAGAATGCACACACATTTAACACTATGACATTACTGGTCCGTCTAACTGTTCTGCCCTTTGTTTAGAGTCAATGGTACTGGTCTAAATAGCTACATCATTTCGCTATTGGTGGATGTGCATGTGTGGATTTAAGTGTTTGTCTTTGTCTGTGTGTGTGTGTATGTGAAAACGTGACATAGACGAAAAGAGAATTGAGTAAGGTTTTTTTCACAAGACCGATTTCACAGTCTTTTTAATTAGCAAACAAACAGGATCAGGGGTGTGCGTCATGCAACAATTATTTTCGGAGGATGGAGGGGGATGGGAAATTTGAGAATTTAGCATTTTTCAAACACCTGAAACAGTTTTTTCCTACAATCATTATGCCTAATTCTATGTAAAAAAACATGTATATTTTTCTGCGTAGGTTATATAAGCATACCTATTTATTTGTTGTTATTGTAATTTTAATGAGGGTGTCATTCTGACTGTTGTAAATAACACATCTCAATACACTGCACTAACATGCCTAAGATTTGACATCCAAATTACCACACAGTACATGGAATGATAACACACAGCATCAATACAGGCATATATCATGGCATAATTAATACACATAACATTATCATAAGGTGAAATATTACATTTAAACAAAGTATTTTCTACATATCTAAGCAGACCTCCTGATTGGTGGTTCTTTTGTTTTAAAGAAAAATATTATTTTCTGCATCTCTGCTAAAATCTGGGGGAAGAAAATAGAAAGGAATGGGAATGTTGTTCAGTACATTTACCGATTGGTTGCTTTTCTAAAGTCTACCAACCTTGCCAGCAGGCATGCCAGCTAAGATAGTTAGACAAGCTACTCCGACTTGATTGATAGCCTGAAATAGCTTGGTAGAGGTTGGGAGATTGGGAACATATCTAGCTGGCTAGCTAAAGCCAACAACATAAAATTGCTAGGTGGCTGGTATTACAGAGAAACAACAAAACATTTTTGCTTTATTTATTCATCAAGAAGGAATCAATAGGCTACATGGCTTGATCAAATTAATCTACAAACATACCTCCGAGTCCTAGCCATCACCGGCCGCTAAAATCAAATCAACTGCTGTGTGTGTCATTCGACACTCTCTCTCTTCCTCTATTGACGATATTATCTGCACCCACTAGAGCCCTCAAACTCAAATCTGGACCTCGAAGCCAGTTCCACTTCTTGTTTTCATTGTTCCCCTTCTAATCAAGGACTGATTTAGACCTGGGACACCAGGTGGGTGCAATTACTTATCAGGTAGAACAGAAAACCAGCAGGCTCCGGACCTCATTGGGTAAGAGTTGAATACCGCTGCACTAGAGTACAGTATCTAGCGTCCTGCCTATCTATACTCTGTGATGCACCTGGGAAGGAACCATTTACTAGGGGCTCCTGAGTGGTGCAGCGGTCTAAGGCACTGCAGCTCAGTGCTTGAGGCGTCACTACAGACACCCTGGTTCGACCGGCCGTGATTGGGAGTCACAATTGGCCCAGCGTCGCTGTCATTGTAAATAAAAATTTGTTCTTAACTGACTTGCCTAGTTAAATAAAAAAATTATCTCCACAAAACTAGGGAGAATAAGGGGGTACACTTTGCCTGGTCCAGTCATCAAGCCCCCGCTGTAAAATACAGCTGACAGATCTTTTTTATAAATAATTATGATAAAATGTGGGCTTAAAAATTAAGTTCAGTAATTCATTCAACATCTGAAAAATAAATAAACAGGAAAAATCTGATGGGGTACGTGCCCTTGTGCCCCCTATGTGCATGGCGCCCCTGAACAGCATACAGGAAACCAAGCTGATGCCAACAAAGAGGTAGGGTAGAACAGGTACCTCCTCAGAGAAGGAACAGAAACAATTTGTGTGCAACAGGGATGTGTGAAACTGCAGGCATGCATTAGCAGGTGGAATTATTTCAAATGTGTGTACGTATGACTCACAACCTACATGAACAATTTGTTTAAAGGAGTTTCATTCAAAACCCCTGATTCTTTTCCATTATTAGATTTAGCAGATTGGGAAAAACACATTTTGCTCACACACAACAGCAGCATTCTGTTTTGAAGTCAGTTTTGAATAAATCTGGTTGTACACCAACACCCATGCATATCACAATTAAAGTCATTCCGACCTAGTGTTCTTGCTGGAATGACGCTATGGGTGGTTTGCTAGAGTGAGTCAGTGACAGCGTGCTCAGAGGCCTTGTGAATGGTAGCTACATTAACCCTAGCTAACTAAGCCATCCCAACACCTCCAATAAACTGTCAGAATGAAACTAAGGTCTCAACCACAACCCTAAGACAGGCATGGACACCTCTGCCCAACCCTGTTAGAAACACACACCTCCTCCTCTGAAACCCACTTGTTATCACGACACACTGGGAAATCAGATAGTAGGAACGTTGTGCAACACATTTTTGGGGGAGAAATTCACTTTGAAAACAACTAACCTTTTTAACAGAGCATAACACCCAAGTCACAGACACCACCTGAGAGGGCCTCCGGGAATTAATCCATTTGATTAGGCTCAAAGCCAGTGTCTCTGGGTTCAGCAAGTGGCGAAACAATGAAAAAAAGTCCCTTGTGTTCTAGCTGCGCTACCCAGCAACAGATAAGGAACTAATCCAATTGTGAGGTACATTTGGCAGACTGGGTGCATTTCCTGTCCTGTCAGTTAATATGGCAGCCATATTGTCACTGTTGGTGAATGAACAGATAGCACTTCGCTTTGGGTTAATTGCGTTCCAGGGAGCTGATTGGGTTTGAGACCGCAGAGGACGACTGCAGGGATCAACACCTGGTCAAAGATACTCCAACACACCTACAGTAAGTAGCACTGGCCTGGGCTGGGGAATCAGTCCATATGGCCCAGGCGAAAGGAGGGCAGAGAAGAAGAAAGCGAGAGAGGAATCAAAATAAAACTATAGCTACACATTGAAATTAATCAGAAAGAGAGATTAAGAGAGAGTAAGAAGAGGGAGAGAAAATATGAAAGATTTCACAATCTGGCAAAAGCATAGTAGAATGAGGGAACAACAGGAAAGAGCGAGCCATCTTTCCAGACGGTTTTTGCCCTGCCGTCCTCCTCCGTTTAGTTTGTAATCCATTTGGAGAGTGAGGAGTTCAGAGAAGGGTCAGCTCCCCCTCTGCCGCTGCCAGACCTGCATCCCAGCCCAAGGTCGTGACAGTGTTTACACTCTCTGCCTCGCAATAGCTGGGGGACCTGTCATCGTCTTCGGCAGCAGGGCTTCTCTAGTGACACCTAAGTCAAATAGAACGAACGATCCAGAGGGTTGACGGTCTCCAGAGCATCCGATCCTCCTGTCACACTGTCTCTCTGCCTCTGCTCATTCTCCCCCTCCTCCCACAGCGGGTGCCTGGCTGGACACCCGTTTTCGTCTCTAACCGCGTATATGATGAGATATATGGAATGGCTGCTGCTGTGGTATATGACCTTTGACCCCTACCTATAAACCATACTGTGGTTCCTGAAGTTTTCAGAGGGTGCTGTCGTTGATGGGGTCAGACTCAGGACCACCGGCTCCCGGGGTCTCCTTGGCGGGGGCGGAGACCTCAGAGAGCAGGCTGAGGCAGGTGGCCGGGTTCCGGGAGGTGCAGCGGGAGAGGAGCTGGCCCCCTGGGGGCCCCTGGCGGCAGTAAGGGCACAGGTAGCCCTTGAGGTGCAGCCAGACCTTGCTGTGCAGGGAGGCGTAGATGAAGGGGTTGTAGCAGGCGGAGCTCATGGCCACCAGGTGGCAGCACACCTGCAGCACATTGACATAACGCTTGCCCACGATGTGGTAGTCTGGGTCCAGGTCCAGCAGCAGGTTCAGCACCTGTAGGGAGGGAGGACGAATACATATGCTCAGTGGGTCACATACCCACACAATGTAATCCAGCCAGAATTACATTGGATTACATTGGGATTACATTAGGATTGAGATTATGCACAGCCTAGGTGATGTAACTGCCCCTAAACTGCTTTTTCATCATATTTTCTCAAAGACATCTGCTTAATTATATAAACATGTCGCTAATGTCAGGAAAGTGCAGTGGGCTATCATTGTGAGTGCCTGTGTGTGTGTGTGTGCGCACATCCGTGCGTGCGTGTGTCCTCACCTGCAGGGGCAGCCAGCAGAGCGCAAAGGCAAGCACAGAGGCCACCAGGAGAGAGAAGGTTTTCCTCCTCCTCTGGCTCCAGCGCTGCTGGCAGTGGGAGGGCTCTCCGGGCAGCGTGTGGCGTCTCAGGTGCACTGTGATGGCACAGTAGGAGACGCTGACTGACAGCAGAGGGATCATGTAGGAGGCTACAAGGATACAGCAGGAGTAGAGCAGCCTGAGCTGGCCAGAGCTCGGCCAGAACTCCTCACACACCACCAGCTCTACCCCACGGGGCCTCAGGTCCAGGTAGCGGGTGTGGAGGGAGGAAGGGGCGGCCAGGGCCAGAGACAACCCCCACACCCCCAGAGCCACCGCACCGCAGCCCCCGACAGAGATCCTCCTCCTCACTGGGTGGGCCACCACCACGTAGCGGTCCACGGCGATGGCCGTGAGGGACAGCACCGAGGCGAAGACGGTGGCGGCCTGCAGCAGCGGCACCAGGTGGCAGAGAGGGCGTCCGAAGGCCCAGCCGCGGCTGTCGAAAGCGTACGAGGCGGTCAGAGGGACACAGGTCAGACACATCAGCAGGTCGCCGGCCGCCAGGTTACCGATGAAGAAGTTGGTGGCGTTGTGGAGCTTCTTGTCGGCCAGGATACAGGCCAGCAGGATGGAGTTGCCTATGCCGGCCACGGCCACCAGAAGGCAGTAGAGGGGTAGGAAGAGGGGCTTGAAGCGCAGCAGCAGCTGCATGCCAGAGAACATGTCCAGGGGGTTGTTGCTGTGGTTCAGGGAGGGGCCTCCAGTACTGTTGGCCCCACTCAGGACCTCCTCCAGGATGGGATCCATCTCAGTACACTGCTTCCCTGCGGCACAACATAGGAAGTAACCACATTGTGGCAGTTAGGAAACACTGAAGGAAGCATCATCATTTACAGCATGATAGAGCAAAGAAAAGAGTTGAACCAATATCTAAATTCATAACCTTGACCCTCAGCAGCTCCGTCTCCCTTAGCTGCAAACTTAATATATACCAAAGATTATGGATGTACTGACAAGATACATGTCTCTCGTTATCCACAAAGTGGCACGGCGGGCTGTCTAGCTCCTGCCTATCCTTTGTTTGATTGGTGGATACATCTCATTATTGTAATCCTTTTTTGAATATTCAATGAGGGTTGTTGACATCAAACGCCTGTATTCACTGGAGAGATGCTATGCTACTAGTCTCATGCCATGAAAATGCATAGCCATCTCGAGACAACTCCGATAAAAAGTCTCAAAGTTACCGGGATGTCACGTGTCCTAATTATATCAGTACACTTGTAACAACTTAAGCATTACAAAACTTCTATTCGATCAAATAAACCTCACGTAGCAAAAAAGCCATTAATTTTTCTGTTTACCAAATTCGACACTATCTCATTGACCTCCGTACAAAAACTCAACGCTTGGTGGGAGAAACAATGAGAAAACGCCACCTCCGCCGAGTTGGGCCTCTCTCTTTCTCGTCCTCTATGTATGTACTAACTAGAATTTCATACATTTTTTGGGGGGGCGGGATGAGGGCGTCTGTGTAAACGTCATGTCCAGTCTCTAATGCCGTGACCGCCCACTTTACTGGCTACACTCACTTGGTCTAAGATATGCATCCCCTGTAATGCTGCTGCCATGCACCTGATGAAGCTCTTCCGATCTTATTTCTGAGCCTTCTGATTGCAAAACAGAGGAGCTCTACATCTCATCCAGAACCCAACCGTGTCACGCCTGCACTGACGCATGTTGTGTGGGATTAATCAGATGGCTTTATCAATTAAAATGTGTTTTTTTTTTCTAGTTAATGTGGGAGATTATCATTATTTATTAGATTAGGAAAATTTGATTATTAGTGACCTCAAATCACAGCCTACTATGAGGAATTCGACTATGATTGCCCATAATCAAATATGCTTTAGCCAAGAAATATAGAGATGGGACTGACATACAAAGAAAAATAGATGCAGGTTCCCTCTGAATATGGTAAATCAACAGGTGGTGAGGAGGAAGGAGGGATTGAATATGTTGCCTAAGTCATTGCGCTGTGACATGACAAACAATTGTATGTAATGCAATGCATTTGTGAATGGTGTCTTCATGGCATAATGTCTAGAGCCTACAGTACATTTGATTGGGTCTTCAGGTATTTATAGGCTGCATATGAACTTGCCCAAGCAGAGAGAGATGAACGTCAGTCCTATACACTGAGTGGTATTGCAGTCTAGTATTGGATGGGATTTCAACTGTGAAATGACCAGGCTCCCTATTTACATTGAAGTGAGCTTAAAAATGTATGGCAACAGAGATAGCAATCAAAATGCCCCTGAAACACATTTAATCTGTTGCCCTGCTATCGTGACGGACCAAAGTCATTATGGCACACTATCTGATCTAGTACACTGAAGGATCATGCAGACAACAAAAACACACAATAAAAATACTGGCTAATGCAAAACTAACACAAATATCAGAATAATAGTCAGAATAATAACGTGTGATTGAACAAATAACATGATTACAAATTATAATATCAGATACCATTTGAACCATTAACAATTTGAAGAAATCATCCATCAAACCAGCAGCACATAGTTTTAGTATTCTTTTTTGGGGGGCTAAGTAATAGAATTTCAAATTAGAATTTCAAATGTTAATATTTTCTGTATTCCACAATAAAACAAGCAACATTGATTCAAGCTGCAATTATGTGCATTCTGTGTGTTTGTATGCATAATTGTTGTGCATTGTGTGTGTAAGGCATGTGTAAGATAAGAGAGAAGCCTACTTGTACTGTGCCTTGCTTTTCCTGAGAGGCAGTACGCGTCTCTCGTCGTCTCTTCACTTCTGTGACTGTCTCTCCTCTCCCCTCTCCCTGTGATGTGAGCATGCCCCTTCTCTCTCTCTCTCTCGAGCCCAGCCAATGCTTGTACCACAGACGCTCATATAGACAGAGTGTGAGAACACTTTCCATCACAGCATATAGAAGTGATTGAAGAGAGATTGTTTGGTGTCCCCACACTACCCTCCCATCTCCCTTTCGCTCTCCCCTCCAGAGATGTCAATCACACACACACACACACTGCATGAATTTCTACATTATTTCCCTCCTAAAACATGTCGATAACCTCCTTCCATAAGTGCACAATGCAACACATAGTTCTCTCTTATGCACTCAGACAAATCCAAACCTGCATAAAATTATATGAACAAGTCTGCAATTAAATCAAAAGGGAATAAGGTTATCCAGAACCCTCCAACAAGGATTTATGGAAAACCAGGGAATTTATTGAAAGTTCCCAGAATTTTGCAACCCTATATTGTATCAATTTATCAGCTTACAGTGTATTCACAAGTGCAAGGACCCGAAATTGAAATGGGTTTAGCATATTTAAGGAAATTGAAGGATGCAAGAATGGACCAGAAGAAGCCAAGGGCTGCAGATGAAGGATCCAGGGAAGTTGACTCTTATAGGGCACGTGTCAAACTCATTCCATGGAGGGCCGAGTGTCTACCGGTTTTCGCTCGTCCCTTGTACTTGATTGATCAATTAAGGTCACGGATTAGTTAGGAGCTCCCCTCACCTGGGTGTCTAGGTCTTAATTGGACACAAATTGAAAGGAAATAACAAAAATCAGCATACACTCAGCCCTCCGTGGAATGAGTTTGATACCTCTGCTGTAGGGTCTGGCTTGGAGTTACAGGTAGACATCACTTCAGACAGAGGCCGTTAGGCTGCTGTGGTGACGGCAATCTCCCCCCTCAGAGGATCCTTGACGGAACCTAAGTAAAAGGAAAGTACATGGGGGAGGAGGGACACAACGCAAAACAGAGAGGAAGAACAACTATTTGGTCGGGTTTAAATAGGGTGGAAGTGGTGATTAAGAAGAGTGAGAACAGGTGTGGAGGCTGATTAGCAGTTAGCAGCTGGAGATTGTTTGATAAGCTACGTTCATGGCAACTAGTTAAGTGTTGCAAACAGTAGGAGGCTGATTGGCAATGGTTAGCAGCTGGTGCTTGTTGAGTTGCTAGGGAGCTTCGTTCAAGGAAACTAGTTAAGGGTTGCATTGAAGTCTGGTCCTCGCTCCTGAATTTTTGTTCATCCTTAAAGTAAAATTCCACCCCAAAAACGTATTTTGGTATTTGTTTCATTGTTGACATCAGTGGTGTAAAGTACTTCAGTAAAAATACTTTAAAGTACTACTTAAGTCGTTTTTTGGGGGGTTTCCGTACTATTTTATTTTTAAAAGTTGTAAAATATAACTAATGTACTTTTTACGCCATACATTTTTCCTGACACCCAAAAGTACTCGTGACGTTTTGAATGCTTAGCAAGACAGGGAAATGGTCTCATTCACACACATCAAGAGGTCATCCTGGTCATCCCTACAGCCTCTGATCTGGCGGACTCACTAAACACATGCTTAGTTTCTAAATGATGGCTGAGTGTTGGTGTGTGCCCCTGGTTATCCATAAATAAATAAAAAACTAAATTGCGGCCGTCTGGTTTGCTTAATATAAGGAATATGAAATTATTTATACTTTCACTTTTGAAACTTAAGTATATTTTAGAAATTACATTTACCTTTGATACTTAAGTATATTTAAAACCAAACGTTTTTTTACTTACTCAAGTAGTATTTTACTGGTTGACTTTCACCCATTTTCTATTAAGGTATCTTTACTTTTACTCAAGTATGACAATTGGGTACTTTTTCCACCACTGGTTGATGTAGTCCCAAAATGTTTTACTTGTCACTTTCAAAATACAGAAATCCCTGTATGATGATCATTCGATGCAAAATGCATCATACGGGGATGGTTTCTATATTTTTTTTAAAGTAACATAACTTGAAAACTTGATGGCTGACAAGCAAAACATTTTGGGACTTTGTCAACAATGGACTAATGAAACAAATACCAAAATATTGTTTTTGGGTGGAGTTTTCCCTTCAACACCCTTTAATGAAATTCAGATAATGAGTAGAATATATTCTTATATAACCAAAGTATTTCAGCAGTGCATTGTACACTACACTATCATTCCAAATGGAGTCTTTCCACTTTGTTCTATTGAAGCACACTGGCTGATGGAGAATTATGATGTATAGTAGTATTTACAGTTGAAGTCGGAAGTTTACATGCACTTAGGTTGGAGTCATTAAACCTCTCCACAATTTTCTTGATAACAAACTATAGTTTTGGCAAGTTGGTTAGGACATCTACTTTGTGCATGACACAAGTATTTCTTCCAACTATTGTTTACAGACAGATTATTTCACTGTATCGCAATTCCAGTGGGTCAGAAGTTTACATACACTAAGTTGACTGTGCCTTTAAACAGCTTGGAAAATTCCAGAGAATTATGTCATGGCTTTAGAAGCTTCTGAAGGCTAATTTACATCATTTGAGTCAATTGGAGGTGCACCTGTGGATGTATTTCAAGGCCTACCTTCAAACTCACTGCCTCTTTGCTTGACATCATGGAAAAATTTAAAGAAATCAGCCAAGACCTCAGAAAATAAATGCAGACCTCCACAAGTCTGGTTTATCCTTGGGAGCAATTTCCAAACACCTGAAGGTACCACTCAGGAAGGAGACGCGTTCTGTCTCCTAGAGATTAACGTACTTTGGTGCGTAAAGTGCAAATCAATCGCAGAACAACAGCAAAGGACCTTGTGAAGATGCTGGAGGATACAGGTACAAACGTATCTATATCCACAGTAAAATGAGTCCTATATTGACATAACTTGAAAGGCCGCTCAGCAAGGAAGAAGCCACTGCTCCATTACCGACAAAATAAAGCCAGACTACGGTTTGCAACTGCACATGGGGACAAAGATCGGACTTTTTGGAGAAATGTCCTCTGGTCTGATAAAACAAAAATATAACTTTTTGGCCACAATGACCATCGTTATGTTTAGAGGAAAAAGGGGGAGGCTTGCAAGCCGGAGAACACCATCCCAACCATGAAGCACGGAGGTGCAAGCATCATGTTGTGGGGGTGCTTTGCTGCAGGAGGGACTGGTGCACTTCACAAAATAGATGACATCATGATGAAAGGAAAATTATGTGGATATATTGAAGCAACATCTCAAGACATCAGTCAGGAAGTTAAAGCTTGGTCGCAAATGGGTCTTCCAAATGGACAATGACCCCAAGTATACTTCTAAAGTTGTGGCAAAATGGCTTAAGGACAACAAAGTCAAGGTATTGGAGTGGCCATCACAAAGCCCTGACCTCAATTCCATAGAAAATGTGTGGGCAGAGCTGAAAAGGCATGTGCGAATAAGGAGGCCTACAAACCTGACTCAGTTACACCAGCTCTGTCAGGAGGAATGGGCCCAACTTATTGTGGGAAGCTTGTGGAAGGCTACGCGAAACGTTTGACCCAAGTTAAACAATTTAAAGGCAATGCTACCAAATACTAATTGAGTGAATGTAATGTTCTGACCCACTGGGAATGTGATGAAAGATTTAAAAGCTGAAATAAATCATTCTCTCTATTTTTCTGACATTTCACATTCTAAATGTAAAGTGGTGATCCTACCTGACCTAAGACAGGGAATTTTCACGATATTAATCAAACTCTTACCTTTGGATATCTTTTATATAAGGATGGTTGGTTGATTTCAAATTTAATTTTCAAGTTGGTATTCATATGTTGAATCTCCATCTCAACCAAAACCAAAGTCTAGGACTAAATCAAATTATTTTGAAGTGCATTTAAAGTTCAGAGGCACTTAAATCCTTTGTCTTGCCGATTCATGAATGATGGCACACATGCACAATCCATGTCTCAATGCTTAAAAATCCTTCTCTGACCTGTCTCCTGGCCTTCAACTACACTGATTGACGTGAATTTAACAAGTGACATCAGTAGGGGATCAGAGCTTTCACTTGGATTCACCTGGTCAGTCTATGTCATGGAAAGAGCAGGGGATCAAATCAAATCCCATTTTATTTGTGGGGTAGAAACTGTTAAGGAGCCTTTTGGACCTAGACTTGGTGCTCCGGTACCGCTTACCATGCGGTAGCAGAGAGAACTTCTTAATGTTTTGCACACTCAGCGTAAATAATGAATAACATATATAAAAGACAATGTCCAAAGGTAAAAGTTTATTATTAATATAATGAATTTGGCATCCCATTATTGGGCTAACGGTAACGACCTCTACCTCTAAACTTCCAAAGATCCACTCAACCATGGATGAATGACAGTAGGTAGTCTACCCGAAAGAGTACAGAAGCTGAAACGAACACAGCTTGTTTTCTAAGCGTGGATGGTTGATTCGTTCTCACACAAGTGCATTACCCCTCACATACCAGTAGGAGTCACTGGACAGTAAAACAGTACATTTTATTTAAATATATTTCAATTTATTTCTGTTGATGGCATGACGTTGAAACAAGACGTTGATTCAAACATACCATTTTACTATCAATATTGAAACAAGGTCAAATAAAATGTCTAATCAACTATGAAATTCAACAACATTTCAACCACCCAATATATAATATATTGAATGAAAAGTAAATTTATCATTTCTACATGGAATTTTCGACACAATTTCAACGTATACATAGTTCTGATGATTATGTTGAAATAATATTGATGTAACAACCTGTTAGTCAGGTTAAGATGTTGTTGAATGTTTGAGTTGAATGTTTTAATGTTTACAAAGCTGGTTGAAATGAGATACACAGTACTGGTGTTTGTAGGTTCCACGTCACAGTAGGTTGACAAAGGATGTTGAAACAACATTGATTCAACAAATGTGTGCCCAGTGGAATACAGTTCAGCAGAGGAGTTTATGGGATTTGCAGTGTCCCAAAATGTTGTTGCCTTTCGTAAACACATTTCATGCTATTGTATGTAATTTAGCCTACATGACTGGAATCTTGTTATAATACCACACAATTGACTGAAATGAGTGGCTACTCTGACATTGACAAACTGAGATCAAAATGACCTTGTCGTGAATGCAACCAATAGCCCAGGCCAATGAAAAGACGGAAAACACTGATTGTACAATATTAGGAAATACAATAAAACACATTACAGAGTACCAGTCTCCATATTTTCAAGCATGGGGGTGGCAGCATCATGTTATAAGTACTGTATGCTTGTCATTGTTAAGGACTGGGGAGTTTTTCAGGATAAAAAATAAACAGAATAGAGCTAAACACAGGCAAAATCTTAGAGGAAAACCTGGTTCAGTCTGCTTTCCACCTAACGCAAATTAATTCACCTTTCAGCAGGATAATAACCTAAAACACAAGGCCAAATCTACACTACCAAGAAGACAGTGAATGTTCCTGAGTGGCCGAGTTACAGTGTTGACTTTAATCTACTTGAAAATATACGGCAAGTCCTGAAAATGGTTGTATAGTGATGATTAACAACCAATTTGACAAAGATTTCAGAAAAGAATATGAAGTGATCATTTGCAAACATAAAAACCTGTTTATGGTGTATTGTGTGAAAATGGGTGAATTCAGGCTGTAACACAACAAAACGTGGAATACGTATGAATACTTTCTGAAGTCATCAAAAAATCATGTTAAACACTATTATTGCATACCGAGTGAGTCCATGCAACTTATTATGTGACTTCTTAAGCACAGTTTTACTCCTGAACGTATTTAGGTTTGCCATAACAAACAGGGTTGAGTGCATATTGACTCAAAATATTTCAGCTTTTCATTTTTAATTAGTTTGTAAACATTTCATAAAAACATAACTCCACTTTGACATTCAAATCAAACTTTATTTGTCACATACGCCAAATACAACAGGTGTAGACCTTACCGTGAAATGCTTACTTACAAGCCCTTAACCAACAATGCAGTTCAAGAAAGAGTTAAGAAAATACCAAATAAACTAAAGTAAAAATAATAAAAAGAAACACAATAAAATAACAATATTAAGGCTATATATAAGGGGTACCGTTACCGAGTCAATATGGGGTAATGTGTGTAGACCAGTGACAAAAAACTTTATTTAATCAATTTGAAATTCAGGCTGTAACACAACAACATTTGGAAAATGTCAAGGGGTGTACAGACATAGACGTTTTCCATACAACGGACGTGCCCATTTAAGTCAGGACTGGCAGCCATTGCAAGTGTACCCATGAGTTGACCAGTCAAATTGCCAAGGTTAGAGGTGGCAAGTCCCTTCTGTGGATTTTATTTCTATGGCCGCAACGCAACAACAACAGCCTACTCGGAGCGCGGAGAGACAGTGTGGTTTAGAGGATGGATGAGAAGTTTCAGATAACCGCAATGAGTCTATTTAAATATCAGAACGTGTTATATAGGGACATAAAACTATGCCCCCTTTTGCCCCATTGTAGAGCCGGGCCCGATTCAGGTACACTGGCTGTACAAAACATTTTCCCCTTTTATGGACTGGCACATTTACTCCCTGGGTCAATTACTGTATGTAAAAAAGGGAAATGTGAAGTTGTGTGATGTCAGAACTGTTTGCAAATAATAACCCCAAAGTTATCTTCTGAAATAGATTTGCAGAACATTCAGTAAAATGGTGTGAAGAATTTGTCATGGATGAACATATAAATGCATATAAACGCAACATGCAACAATTTCAAAGATTTGGTGATGGTGATGAATGGCACGACAATGGGCCTCAGGATCTCTTCACGGTATCTCTGTGCACTTAAATTGCCATTTCCTTTAAAGGGAAAGGGGGAAACCTAGTCAGTTGTACAACTGAATTCCTTCAACTGAAATGTGTCTTCCACATTTAACCCAACCCCTCTGAATCAGAGAGGTGCAGGGGGGCTGCCTTTAATAAAATATACATATTTCACCTTTGTTTAACCAGGTAGGCTAGTCGAGAACAAGTTCTCATTTACAACTGCGACCTGGCCAAGATAAAGCAAAGCAGTGCGACACAAACACCAACATAGAGTTACACATGGAATAAACAAACATGCAGTCAATAATACAATAGAAAAAGTCTATATACAGTGTGTGCAAATGAGGTAAGATTAGGGAGGTAAGGCAATAAATAGGCCATAGTGACTAAATAATTACAATATAGCAATTAAACACTGGAGTGATAGATGTGCAGAAGATGAATGTGCAAGTAGAGATACTGGGGTGCAAAGGAGCAAAAAATTTAAATAACAGTATGGGGATGAGGTAGTTGGATGGGCTATTTACAGATGGGCTATGTACAGGTGCAGTGATCTGTGAGCTGCTCTGACAACTGTTGCTTAAAGCTATGAGTCTCCAGCTTCAGTGATTTTTGCAAGTCGTTCCAGTCATTGGCAGCAGAGAACTGGAAGGAAAGGCGGCTGAAGGAGGAATTGGCTTTGGGGGTGACCACTGAAATATACCTGCTGGAGCGCGTGCTACGGGTGGGTGCTGCTATGGTGACCAGTGAGCTGAGATAAAGCGGGGCTTTATCTAGCAAAGACTTATAGATGACCTGGAGCCAGTGGGTTTGGCAACGAATATGAAGCGAGGGCCTTAATCGACATCCACGTCTTCGGCGCCCGGGGAACATAAAATGCAATTGTGTTCGTTGTCCGTAGCTTATGCCTTCCCATACCATAAACCCACTGCCACCATGGAGCACTTTGTTCACAACATTGACATCAGAAAACTACTCACCCACATGATGCCATACACGCTGTCTGCCATCTGCCCGCTACAATTGAAACCGGGATTCATCCATAAAGGGCACACTTCTCCAGCATGCCAGTGCCCATCGCGTGTGTGTGTGTGTGTGTGCTGACTGTGACAGGGTCAACTGCAGGGCAGAGAGGGTCAGACCACAGTAGGTGTCCAGAAGGAACACAACAGAACACAACAGAACAGGACAGAACAGGACAGAAAAAGGTCCCAGTCCCACAAGCTTCTTTCGTAATTCAGACCGTAACAAGAGCGACACAAATACCAAAGAGATTGAGCAGTCCCACCTCACCATCTCCTGTTTTGCCTCTTGGAGAAGATACACTTGTGCCCAAAATAATGTGCCCTGTAAGTGATTTATGAGCAAATGTAGGTCTTGATTCAATCAGATCCGCTTTAGCTGACACCCGCATAGTGGTTATTTTGGCGCTGGAAATGTATTAGAGATGTGAAATCCACAAGCGGCTCCCGGCATTATACCTAAAGCGAACATTGACATTGGCTGCACGGAGACACGCAGCACTGTTCACAAGTTTGAAGACTGGAATGTGACGCAATCTACACCTCGATAAGGATGATAGAAACTTCATTATTTCTATACAGGCTCCATTTTCTCATTCTGAACTTCTAACGCGAGTGGGACAGGTGTGGCTCCATGACAATGATCACAAGAGCAGCTGCTCACCGATTTGACAGCTCCAACGCAATTACACCTCCGACAACACCAGAACATCAGCTATGCCGGTGTCGGCTATCGCCGGTTAACGCTTGATCTGATTTGTGTTATTACCATCAAAGCTGCAGTTGCAGGGGTACACAAAGCAAATGCATACCGTACACAGACTACCCGTTTTCTAGTGTTATTTTTGGAAAGCTATTGCATAAGTGATATTGTTCGCTTTTAAAATAAACGTTTTAAACATTCTGTATGGGCCTAGAATTGATGCTTTGGCTTGTTGTTGAAAGAGTTTTAGAAAGAAAATTGCAATAACTTATTTACAGCCCACCAATGTCAACATTGACAGAGTAAACACATAGTAAAAAAAAGTCATTTTTAAGCTTCAGATGTGATTGTGTTCCCGTCTCCTTGATGATGCCCGAAGATACAGCTCACTATAATGGCTATCATTATACGGGTGAACTGGGATGATTTGAAAGGTTAATTGCGAGCGTGTCTGTCTTGGTAAATGTCTTAGCCTGGGTTGTGTTAATGGCATTGGCCCTGGGCCGTGCCCATAGTCAAACACAATCAAAACAGATCACTTTAACACTGGCTTTACCCCAGGAACAGTTACTAGCAACACCTCAGGTCTGACTCCTGAATAGTCATGACCCCTGAGCCCATTGGAACATCTAGTTTCAGTACAAAGAAGGCTGCCATGACAGAATGGTATATAAAAACATGAGGAACGGAATGGTGTAATGGAACCTGTTTTGAGGTTTAACCCTCAAGCTATCATTGTGACCCAAGGGGCATCTTTTTTTTTTTATCTTAGCCCAAAGGTGGTTTCTTCAATTCTTCCAATTGTTCATGACTTTGTCAATCAACTTACTTCAAACGCTCTTAGTTGTTGTGGAAATTGACCCATATGGTGCTTAATTTCTGCTTCTATTTCTGAGGTTACCTTAAACATTTCGGAAAACTAAATGATACTTTAATCAAATTATGTTAAATTTGCTTTTTAGTACTAATCTGGATTGTACTCTGAAAAAAAGCAGAATTGTGAATTCTTAGATACTACTGCACTGTTGGAGCTAGGAACCCCAAGCATTTCGCTACAACCGCAATAACATCTGCTAAATACGTGTACGTGACCAATAACATTTGATTTGATTTGACATTATACAAAAGCACATTTATAGACAGGTGAGGTGTGTGGTCGGAGAGGAAGAAATAAACAAGGAGAGAGAGTGGTTAAAAGTAAAGGATGTAAAGGTAAATCTGCCTTCACCCCTCCCTCATCACTCGCTCTCTGGGTGGAATGTTGGGTTGTTGTTCGAGGGATGGAAACAGGGTGGGAAAGTGATGAGTAAGATAGAGGGGGATAAAGGGGAAGAGGGTCAAACCGAGACAGAGAAAGAGACAGTGACAATGACAGAGAGGGAAAGTAAGAGCACTACACATCAGACTGTGATTATGTCATTCGATGAGGCAAAACCCCTCATCTACACCTAAAGACAGACAGACACACTCCAGCGAACCTCCCACATACAACCCAATATATCTCTCTGGTTCAAATAGACTGGTTTCAATACATTTGTGCGTACTTACATCAGTGTGAAGTGAAACATAACACCATTTGAAATTAAATTCAATAGCCTGCATTCCAATAGAAACTGGTTATTGCTTCCATATGTCTAAGTCACTGACATTAAACTGCGGTAATAATTTCCTGTCATCGCCCCTATTCCTCTTGGAGATTAATGTTTTGTAACCTGTCAAACCACTATTGTGCTCACTGTCACAGACAGGAAAGGCTAATCAAATCATTGAATGTAATTTATGTTCGGTTAATTGAAAACAGTCTACCCTGTTTCATCTTCCCTACATATTTACCTTTCCAGGTCTCTCTCTCTCGCCTCTCTCTCCCCTCTTTCTGGTCATTAATTTACCCGGTCTATTAATACTCCATATTATGAAAATGACTTGCAGGCCATCTTTGTCTAGCCATTAACTGACTAATTCATATTCATAATGGGAAGTTTGAATATTCTGTAGGGGCCAGAAGGATCTATTCATGAAGGATATACAGACAGAAAGAAGAGAGAGTCATTCTATTAGTTGATTAAAATAAATGAGACCTCACTACCATTGAACAGTTGGAATGTAATCGTTTTGATGACATTCATAGTGTATTTAAAAAAAAATCTGATGTGGTCAGGGATGGAGCTGTTTGTTTATCTTTGTCGTAGTCTCCACTTGGATTTGCATCTTGACCGCAGGTACGTCTGTCTAACTGCCACAGTTCCCTGCAATCTTCACACACAAAGATGGTGAGAAATATGTAATCAGTGTCTCGCAGTGCTCTCAGTTCCATTTGACGTGTGTGTGTGTGTGTGTGTGTGTGTGTGTGTGTGTGTGTGTGTGTGTGTGTGTGTGTGTGAGTGTGTGTGTGTGTGTGAGTGAGTGTGAGTATGTGATTGGACCTCTTACCTGTATATCAGGGGTGAATCTCTCCAACAGCAGCTGGTCGTCATGGAGTCTTAACTTACCATCCTGACAGGTAATAGGCCTACTCCCACAGGTCCAGCAATCTACAGTGCATTCGGAAAGTATTCAGAACCCTCAACTTTTTCCACATTTTCTTTCGTTACAGCATTATTCTAAAATGTATTATAATTTCTTTCTTCCCCTCATCAATCTACACACAATACCCCATAATGACAAAGCAAAAACTGTTTTTTAGATTTTTTGTAAATGTATTAAAAATACAAAACTGAAATATCACATTAATCCTTTACTCATTACTTTGTTAAAGCACCTTTGGCACAACTGTATTTGGGGAGTTTCTTCCATCCGCTGCACAGCTATTTTCAGGTCTGTCCACAGATGTTTGATTGGGTACAAGTCCAGGCACTGGCTTGGCCACTCAAAGACATTTAGAGACTTGTCTCGAAGCCACTCCTGCGTTGTATTGGCTGTGTCGTTGTCTTGTTGGAAGGTGAACCTTCGCTCCAGTCTGAGGTCCTGAGCGCCCTGGAGCAGGTTTTCATCAAGGATTTATCTTTACTTTGCTCCATTCATCTTTCCCTCGATCCTGACTAGTCTCCCAGTCCCTGCTGCTGAAAAACAGCCCTACAGCATGATGCTTCCACCACCATGCCTCATTGGGGCGGCATGTAGCCTAGTGGTTAGATCATTGGGCCAGTAACTGAAAGGTTGCTGGCACAAATACCTGAGCTGACAAAGTAAAAATATGTCGTTCTACCCCTGAACACGGCAGTTAACCGGTAGGCCGTCATTGTAAATAATAATTTGTTCTTAACTGACTTGCCTAGTTAAATAAAATAAAAATTGTAGGGATGGTGCCAGGTTTCCTCCAGAGATGACGCTTGGCATTCAGGGGGCAGTGGAGCTCAGACAGTCTAGTACTGGTTGAGTGTGATGTTATGTTCCGGCAAGCAGGACTCAGAAGTACAATCATAAACGCCCTCATGGGAGCCTGTAGTTGAAGCCTGATGATGTGACTGTCTTCGTTCACTCTGAAAATGGTGTTGTGTTGCTGAGTGAATATACTTTCGGGGTGGTAGAAGCAGAGCAGGCTGGGCTGATGATGTTGCAGATGGTTTCATCCAGCCTGTCAAACAGGAATTGATTGAGAGATGTGACCTTTGATCTTGACACTTACACATATAACTAGACCAAGTAGAGCAGCTAAAGTGGTGTATTAGCTATTAGACTGACCTGTGATGGTACGGCTCAGCTCTTGAAGTGTCCCCTCTCCGATCATACCATGGTGGGAGCCCTTGAGGCTTCTGG
The DNA here is from genome assembly GCA_030435695.1 of Brachymystax lenok tsinlingensis. Classification (NCBI taxonomy): domain Eukaryota; kingdom Metazoa; phylum Chordata; class Actinopteri; order Salmoniformes; family Salmonidae; genus Brachymystax; species Brachymystax lenok. The sequence continues at coordinate 6,846,934 of CM059794.1, forward strand.
TCTTTAAAGAGACAGAGAGGCTACAAAACCTGCGAGAGTAGGAAATCGGGAGATCGGCCAAACATCATTAGAAAGCTACAGTATACTGCATATCCCAAAATGGGCCAGAGTGTGTAGGGCAGGGATCATCAACTACATTCAGCCGCTGGCCAATTCTTTCATGAGCGGATGGTCAGGGGGCCGGAACATAATTACAAATCATTTGTATACTGAACAAAAATATAAACCCAGCACACAACAAATTCAACGATATTAATGAGTCACAGTTGATTTAAAGGATTTTAGAGCTGTCTTTTATTGTCCCCAACACAAGGTGCACCTGTGTAATGATCATGCTGTTTAATCACTAACAGGGATGTAAACAAAATTTGAGAGAAATGAGATTTTTGTGCCTACGGAAAATTTCTGGGATATTTTATTTCAACTCATGAAACATGGGACCAACATTTTACATGTTGCGTTTATATTTTTGTTCAGTATAGATGGCAAATTGACTGCAAGAAGGCCTAACAGACATAACCTTTTATTAAAACATAATCATTTCAAACCTAACTTACATTTGTATACAATCATATGTATCTCTCTATTATGCGTGGGAATACTTTCCAGATTTCCAAATTCAAATCACTTGGAGCTGATTTGCTGGTGTTTTTACTGTCTTTTATGTCCACCATAAAAAATGCCCTGGGTAGGCGAGTGTGGTCCAGGCTCCTGGGTGGCCGGTCATGGCTTTCATCAGAGCCCTGGGAAGCCCTGCGGGTCCCACGGGGCCTGCTCTGGGTAGGCGAGCGAGGCTCCAGATTGGCAGCCACAAGGACAGAGGGTATATGGAGGCCTCGGGGGCGACCGGTCAGACTGCTCAGGGGAGCTGTCTTCCAAAGAGCTCAGGGCTGCCATAGCAGAAGAAAGGGGAAGAAGAGTAGTATTCTTCCTCATCCTGGAAGTTGAGTGGGAATGTCAATTAAAGGTAATCAATTAACTAATTGATCACCTATATCAGGGATGTGCATATCCAGTCAGAGGGGGCCTGATTGGTGTCACACGTTTCCCAGCCCTAGCTAACACACCATATTAAACTAATTGCATTATAAACTGAATACCATGATTAGTTGATTATTGGAGTCAGATGTGTGTCAGCTAATACTGGGGCCAAAGTGTGTCACCAACCAGTCCCCTAAGGACTGGAGTTGCCCATCCCTGACCTATATGTAGGCTATTATTATTATAAATTCCTTGATGAGTATAATTACAAATTCAGACATTTTTGACATAGCTAATATATTTAAAAGTTGAACACTTTCATAGAGAGTACATGCAGACACAGAGCATTGACTTTGAGTGCAGCTTGGCCATAGTGGGAACCCTGCAACACAGGGGTCTTAGTAGTCCCGTTAAATGTAGACTGGGAAGCCACGCGGGACGACCCATGTGGTCGCGCTGTCCATCTGGCTCAGCTGGTAGAGAATGGTGCTTGCAACGCCACGGTTGTTGTGGGTACAATTCCCATGGGGAAACAGTACGGAAATGTATGCATTCACTACTGAAAGTTGGTCTGGAGAACAGCGTCTGCTAAATGACTCAAAATGTCAAAAGAATGTAAATGTCATAGAGAAATGAATCCATATCAAAATGTCACCATCTTATCCAGAGACGGTGGAGGGGGGTGATAGAAGGGGGAGTGAGGGAGATGGGATAAAGAGGAGACGGAGGAGACGAAGGGGGGACGTGTGTGAAATTCATTCCAGTGGGCCAAGTGTCTGTCGGTTTTTGCTCCTCCCTTGTACTTGATTGATGAATAGTAAAGAACTCCACTTACCTGGCTGTCTAGGTCTTCATTGAAAGGAAAAAACAAAAACCCGCAGACACTTCGCCCTTCCGTGGAATGAGTTTGACACCAATGATGTAGAGGGAGGGAATGCAATCTCTCTCTCCAGTGCTTAATTTGTCAATGGAGAGGTGCCGGAACAAAAATTGAGCGTGAGAGGGGGTTGACCCGGGGAGTTCTGCAGTACCGGAACACTTGAGAAACAAAAAACACCTTTATAATACGGTAGAACAGAAAACCAGCAGGCTCCGGACCTCGTAGGGTAAGAGTTGAGCACCCCTGGCCTAGACCTAGGTGTGGGGAGACATATTTTAGGCTACAATATGCTTTCCAGTTTTACTGACACCCAATAATGCGCAGCTCACTTGCTGATGATGGCCAATGCACTCATGCCAAAAGCCTATCTCGCTCTTGTTTAACTTTGTAAAACAATATTTGGAAGTTTATCAAATATTTTGGTAGTCATCAGCATAGAGTCTTCTCTTTTCAGCAGGAGCCATTTGCTTTCCAACCTGTGTGTCCCCTCGATTGTATTTGAAATATTGTGAAAGGCCTGTTCTGTCTGCATGCTGTTTTTTCAGGTAGTCTAGAGGTTAAGAGTGTTGGTCCTGTAACCGAAAGGTCGCTGGTTCAAATCCCCGAGCCAACTAGGTGAAAAATCTGTCGATGTGCCCTTGAGCAAGGCACTTAACCCAAATTGCTCCTGAAAGTCACTCTGGATATGAGCGTCTGCTAATTGACTAAAATATAAAAAAATATTTTCCTAAAGCATAGGCTAGGCTACAAGTCAACAGTGTTTGATAGGCCATAGATAATGCCAAATAGCCCACAACCAGTCTCTAACAACGAACATTGGCACATTAGGCATACATAATATCAATGGATATTCTAAGGCTGGTGTTATCAATGTTAAACCTTATAATAAACCGTATCATATTATGTGCGTATAGTGGGCTATGTCAAGCAGAGAACAGATATCCAGAGATCTGTCAACATACTGTGTCAATAGTTGTTCTATGCTGCCCTCATGTGGTAGGCCTAATTTGTTCCACTAGAAAACCACCTGAATTTGTAGCTTCCTGATTTAACGTTTGGCATACGCCATACCCATGCTATATCAGTCCATCTAGAATAATAGTGCTTAAAAAACATACTCAAGTGCTTTAGAGTCGAGTCATTATCAGTGTGAATTGTATTTGAAATATTTCTAATTGAATAAGGATGATATTTAAACAAGCAAATGTTCAGCATTCAACATGAATTTCATGTTATTTTTTTATTGTCCCATCCACCACAACAAAATGTGTCTGGATTACTCCATTGAGGCTTCTATCAAATGTACGAGCTTTAAAATTGTATATCATACACTGTAGTGGGAGGAAACATGGTATAGTTATGCCGAGATTTAATTGATTGGGACATGATTTGGAAAGGAACACACCTGTGAATATAAGGTCCCACAGTTGTCAATGCATGTCAGAGAAAAAAACAAGCCATGAGGGCGAAGGAATTGTCCACAGAGCTCCGAGACAGGATTGTGTCGAGGCACAGATCTGGGGAAGGGTACCAAAACATTTCTGCACCATTGAAGTTCCCCAAGAACACAGTGGCCTCCATCATTCCTAAATGGAAGAAGTTTGGAACCACCAAGACTCTTCCTAGATCTGGCAGCCCGGCCAAACTGAGCGATCGGGGGAAAAGGACCTTTGTCAGGGAGGTGACCAAGAACCCGATGGTCACACTGACAGACCTCCAGAGTTCCTCTGTGGAAATGGGAGAACCTTCCAGAAGGACAACCATCTCTGCAGCACTCCACCAATCAGGCCTTTATGGTAGAGTGGCAAGACAGAAGCCACTCCTCAGTAAAAAGCACGACAGCCCGCTTGGAGTTTGCCAAAAGGCACCTGAAGGACTCTCAGATCACGATAAACAAGATTCTCTGGTTTGATGAAACCAAGATTGAACTCTTTGGCCTGAATGCCAAGCGTCACCTCTGGAGGAAACCTGGAATCATCCCTACGGTGAAGCATGGTGGTGGCAACATCATGCTGTGGGGATGTTTTTCAGCGGCAGGAACTGGGAGACTTGTCAGGATCGAGGGAAAGATGAACGGTGCAAAGTACAGAGAGATCCTTGATCAAATCCTGCTTCAGAGCTCTCAGGATCTCAAACTGGGGCGAAGGTTCACCATCCAACAGGAATGGGAGAAACTCCCCAAATACAGTTGTGCCAAGCTAGTAGTGTCATACCCAAGAAGACTCGAGGCTGTAATCGCTGCCAAAGGTACTTCAACAAAGTACTGAGTAAAGGGTATGAATACTTACAGTACCAGTCAAAAGTTTGGACACACCTACTCATTTAAGGCTTTTTCTTTATTTTTACCATGTTCTACATGGTAGAATAATAGTGAAGACATCAAAACTATGTAATAACACATATGGAATCATGTGGTAACCAAAAAAGTGTTAAACAATTAAAAATAGATTTTTGATTTCCGTTCATCTACTCCATGTCTTACAAAGATATGGCGGATGGAACCTTCAAATCTCAAACCAAAGAACAGATTTTCACCGGTCTAATGGCAATTGCTCGTGTTTCTTGGCCCAAGCAAGTCTTGGTCTCCTTTAGCAGGGGTAGAACAACAGATTGCTGCCTTGTCAGCTCAGGGATTTGATCCACCAACCTTTCGGTTACTGGCCCAACGCTCTAACTACATGTCGCCCCATGAAGGCCTTATTCACGCAGTCTCCTCTGAACAGTTGATGTTGAGATGTGTCTGTTACTTGAACTCTGTGAAGCATTTACTTGGGCTGCAATTTCTGAGGCTGGTGGCTCTAATGACTTATCCTCTCCAGCAGAGGTAACTCTGGGTCTTCCTTTCTTGTGGCAGTACTCATGAGAGCCAGTTTCATCATAGCACTTGACGGCTTTTGCGACAGCACTTGAAGAAACTTTCAAAGTTCTTGAAATGTTCCGTATTGACTGACCTTCATGTCTTAAAGTAATGATGTATTGTCATTTTCTCTTTCTATTTGAGCTGTTCTTGCCATAATATGGACCCTACCTTGTCACAACACAACTGATTGGCTCAAACGCCTTAAGAAGGAAAGAAATTCCACAAATTAACTTTTAACGAGGCACACCTATTAATTAAAATGCATTCCAGGTGACTACCTCATGAAGCTGGTTGAGAGAATGCCAAGAGTGTGCAAAGCTGTCATCAAGGCAAAGCTGTCATTAACACTTTTTTTGGTTACTACATGTCTTATTTCATAGTTTTGATGTCTTCACTATTATTCTACAATGTAGAAAATAGTACAAATAAATAAAAAGCCTTGAATGAGTAGGTGTGTCCAAACTTTTGACTGGTACTGTACGTAAATGTAAAATGTACGTTTTATATTTTTAAATCATTTGCCCCAAAAAATTGTGCGTTGTGTATTCCCTGGCTGCTCCTCACCTGTAGCATTACATCTGACCCCAGGCAGACTGGCCCGCAGTGACATCTGCTAGACCAGGATGCCCAACTTAGGATGTCCAACCAACTACCACCCTTTGAATGTAAATTGGCCTATATGACTTAACCTATTGCCTTTCTTATCCTTTGATATATGATGTTTGCCACCTGGGTTGGCCAGAGAGTCTAGAGTTTCCCTGACTGTCAAGGAGGTGAGGGCACACCTGAGGGATAAACGTTGTGCGTAGAGGAAAAGATTACAGCCTCTCTATTTCTGTACCGCAAAGCTATTTATTGCTCTTAGGCTGCCGTGGCAGAGAATGTGTGGGCGCGTGTGATTTTGTGTGTGTGCGCATACAGAGCAGTGTGTTTGTGTTGTCCATCCCCTTCCCACGAAGCATCCTCCTGCGCACTCCACTGACTATTTGGATCTACCAGAGTGTACATGATCTCTCTTCCACGGCTGGACTGAGGACATCAGGAAAATAAGCAATATCACAGCGGCCTATCCCAGGCATCAAGGAATAGTTTTCACGATGATAGTTACCATGTTAACAGCTATGTACCTGGTGGTAAGAGTAGTAGAAAAGGTAAGGCTATGTCTATTGGTAACTTTAACACGCCGTTAACAGCTGGTCCAACTTGTGGATTCTGGAGGTCATTCAATCTGTATATTTGACTTTGTACCACTTTATTGCACATTTGATAGGCTTTGGTAAGCTCTAAACAACATCATCAAATGTCATAATGAAGTGCACTAAGGAGTTGTCCATGTATGTAATAACTTTGGATGCTACATTTCGTTTAGTTTATCAGGATTACCATTAGGCTTTGGTATGTCAATATGTATGGTGGGGTGTATGGAATTCCTTTTTTATGTGAAAATGGCTTTTTTTTATGTGAGCATAAATATCTTAGATAGCTTTGTCCACCGTAAGTGTTTTTAATGAGAAAATATTGAGGAAGTTGTCCTGATATAGTGGTCTGTATGCGTGAAAAGGAGAGTGAACTGAGGGTCAATACTCAACTTGATCTCATAGTTTCACTTCGGGATTTGGCGTAATTGGATGAACACACACACACACCGATTTAAGGGGCTTTAACTCTCTCTCGCACACAGAATCAAGGTTTAATGACCCTCTCTTTCACACACGCACACACAAAACACACACACACACACGACAAGAGTGTTCCACTGGCATTTAGGTAAACAGGAAGCTCAGGAACACACACACCCACACAAATGTAATCCTTTCCATGTCTATCCCAGATAGGAGTGCGGTTTGCGCGCAGGGATCCTCCGTTGCCTTTCATGATGACCCACCCTCTGCCCTGGCAGGTGCACCACGTGTCCCAAAAAAGGAGGAGCAGCGCATCAGCTGAGGTCAGTCCCTCAAACATTCCCATCCTCCAGCACCACACCCCTAACACCCCCGACACCTCATCCTCTCACCTCACCCCTCCCTAGTAACATATCGCCAATGTGTCATGGCAGCAGGTTTGTGGAATAACGCGTACAACTCAAACAACCACTTAGATTTCAAGCCGTTTCAGATACCTCTTGGTTTAATATTTTGGATGAGTTAACGTCGCACACAACGTGCTGTGCTGAGGTGACTGCTGTGGAGGAGGAGTCATACTCTCGCCCACTGCATGTCCTTGACTTAGTTAACGCTGACTGAGGGCCTTGACTCAACATCCAGCCAGCAGGTAGTCATGTGTTCCAGCAGCAGTGACGGCTCAGGCTGGGATTAAGAGTAGGATGTGGGGGATGGCAGCAGTGTACAAGAAATCCTGTAGAGATAGGAGGAAGATAGGCCATTCTATCTGAGAACTATTTCACGAGAAACAATGGAATCTGCAAAGAAAGTTACGTGGGCGCAGTCAATAACTTTTTGGTGTTACAATAACAAGGCAAAGAAGCCTTCGCTTTTGAAAAGCCTGATCTGAAATGACTTAAAATGGTTGCTGTCAGACATGATGTAGGCCTCAGCTCCACAGAGAAAAGCAGACAGGCAGGCAGACAGACAGACAGGCAGGCCAATCCCAGGCTTCACCTCCTCCAGAAGGCGGTGCCTGTAATCCCTATTGAGGGGATTTGTGTCTGCGGACGTTACCCAGACTGGAGATTGGAGAGGTAGTGTGTGTGGTTCTGCTAATGGTCGAGGCCCACAGTTGTGTCAAGAGCATGTGCAGCTGTAGCTGTGTGATCTCTGGTTAAAGGGATGGCAATCTGCTGATGTAACTAACTTAACAAATGTACAGGGGAAGGGAGGTATATGGTCTAGGGGTATCTAACAGTGCTCAGTATAGTTTCCCCAGACATTTATTAAGAATAAGGTAGTGGAAATCTCATGAAATCATTATGTTTGAGGTGCCTACTTTTTGTTGGTCTGCCATACTCATCAGGTGCGATAGGGGGCGCCAAAGTCAATCTGACACAGGGACACCAAAGTATACCGACAGAGGGATGTAATTGCATAACTTAGCCTTTTCAATGCCATTGTGACGATAGAAATACACAATGAACAGCTAATTAACAACACATTTGGATCCAACAACGCACAGCATGTTCAATGCCTCCGGGCCTCCATTATTGTAGTGCTGAATGCCACAAGCATCAATTACCAACATTTCCAGAATTGGCTACTGAAACCACTGAAAAATGACATTCGCTACATGACCTTAGCTATGGGGACACATAGCTGCCTGTCTGCAAGTTGGGATGTCTTGGAATGGCATGTGAAGAATGACACAGTCATGTCCAAACATTCCACCTCTGACGTTTGCACTGAGCAAACAGGAGATGGACATTCAGGCATGCCTGCAGTAGCCAGGCAACTCCTGTGTGTGTGTGTGTTTGTGAGTGTGTGTGTGTGCGTGCATGCGCATGTGAGTGCATTTTTTTAACGGATAAATGATATGTAACCATTGATTCTGGAAGCATATAACCTAGAAATGCGTCATGAGCTTAGTTCAACTGCCGTACCCATCAGAACCCAAAACAGTTGTTCTTTTTCACCTGCAGATTGCCCCTTTAACAACTCTTTCTGTAATGCTTTGATTGTAGCTGCTTTGGCAGTTTACACTCTATTCTTCTTTACAGTGCGACGGCCAGACGAGGAACAGCGTAGGAGTGTTCAGAAAGAGTGAGTCTGACACCAAACAATGTTTAAAAGAGTTAAATCTAGAAAACATTCCCCTGGTGCTGAATCCGAGAGGAAAAATGTTTGATATATTTTTGAATTGGCACATTGGTATGCTGCTCCCACGGTGTTGAATGAGAAATGGACAAAGGTTTGACTAAGTCTTCCTCATAACAACCCAGTAACGGGTCGAGACATCCTTTTCTCTTTAAAACACTTCGGGAGCAGCATATGAGTGTGTGGATTTATATTTTTCTTATCTTTGACACTGAACAGTCCATGGCAATGTATCTATAATAATGAAGTAGAATCACCTACCCACATAGAGGCTTGCTGAAAGGCTTCATTACTTCATAACCCCTAACGTTAAAAGACCACTTGTGCCTCACTACTTATGTACTTGCTACGTTGTTACAAACAGTAAATTCGGACATCTTCCCCAATGCAACGCTGGCTGTTGCTGTTGCCACTTTGACTGTGCCCTGTCTCCTGACGTGCAATCGGAAAGACTCCGCGTGCAGCAACGGGTGTGCAGCGGCGCCCCTCAGCCCCACCCTGCCTGTGGAGAAAGCTGCCGCCACCATCCAGAACCAGTTCAGGAAGTACCAGCAGAAGAAGAAGGAGACCAAGTAGAGTTGCACCCGCACCACCGGAGATCTGCAAGACAGACAGACGGACACAAATACACTGGCAGGGGACACAAACAGACAGACAGACAGAGTCCTCTCTAAAATGTAAAGAGCAGAGGACCAAACGTTTAATCTAACTCCATTACCCATCTTTCATAGCATGTATACCAAAGGAAATAATATAGATTGACTTTATATGAAGGACCAGTCAAAGGTTTGGACACACCTACTCATTCAAGGGTTTTTCTTTATTTTTACTATTTTCTACATTGTAGAATAAGAGTGAAGACAACACATCAGCACTGAAATAACACATATGGAATCATGTAGTAACCAAAAAAGTGTTAACTTCTTAGGGAGCGGCTCCCGAGGTGACGGTTTTGGAGAGTCTGGCGTGCCCAAAGTAAAATGCCTCCCACTCAGGCTCAGAAAATAGGATATGCACATAATTAGTACTACTGGATAGGAAACACTCTGGCGCTCCACTGCTCCCTAAGTAGTTAAACAAATCAAAATAAAATGTTGATTCTTCAAAGTAGCCACCCTTTGCCTTGATGACAGCTTTGCACACTCTTGGCATTCTCTCAATCAGCTCACCTGGAATGCTTTTCCGACAGTCTTGAAGGAGTTCCCACATATGCTGAACACTTGTTGTCTGGTTTTCCTTCCGTCTGCGGTCCAGCTCATCCCAAACCATCACAATTTGGTTGAGGTCGGGTGACTGTGGAGGCCATGTCATCTGATGCAGCACTCCATCACTCTCCTTCTTGGTAAAATAGCTCTTACACAGCCTGGAGGTGTGTTGGGTCATTGACCAGTTGAAAAACAAATGATAGTCCCACTAAGCCCAAACCAGATGGGATGGCGTATCGCTGCAGAATGCTGTGGTAGCCATGCTGGTTAAGTGTGCCTTTAATTCTAAATGAATCACTGACAGTTTCACCAGCAAAGCACCCCCTCACCATCACACCTCCTCCTCCATGCTTCACAGTCAGAACCACACATGCAGAGATCATCCGTTCACCTACTCTGCGTCTTACAAAGCCATGGCGGTTGGAACCAAAAATCTCTAATTTGGACTCATCAGACCAAAGGACAGTTTTCCACAGGTCTAATGTCCATTGTTTGTGTTTCTTATCACAAGTCTCTTCTTATTATTGGTGTCCTTTAGTAGTGGTTTCTTTGCAGCAATTCGACCATGACGGCCTGATTCACGTAGTCTCTTCTGAACAGTTGATGTTGAGATGTGTCTGTTGCTTGAACTCATTTATTTGGGCTGCAATTTCTTAGGCTGGTAACTCTAATGAACGTATCCTCTGTAGCAGAGGTAACTCTGGGTCTTCCTTTCCTGTGGCGGTCCTCATGTGAGCCAGTTTCAACATAGCAGTTCATGGTTTTTGCGACTGCACTTGAAGAAACTCCAAGTTTTCTGTATTGACTGACCTTCATGTCTTAAAGTAATGATGGACTGTCATTTCTCTTTCCATATTTGAGCTGTTAACAAATAGGGCTATCTTCTGTATACCACCCCTACCTTGTCACAACACAACTGATTTGCTCAATCGCATTAAGGAAAGAAATTCCACATATTAACTTTTGACAAAGCACACCTGTTAATTAAAGTGTTTTCCAGGTGACTACCTCATGAAGCTGGTTGAGAGAATGCAGCTGTCGTGTCCACAGCTGTCGTCAGGGGTGGCTACTTTGAAGAACCTCAGATATAAAATATATTTGGATTTGTTTAACACTTTTTTGGTTACAACATGATTCCATGTGTTATTTCATAGTTTTGATGTCTTCACTATTATTCTACAATGTCGAACATTATACAGACACATACATTCAAGCACTGATTTAACTGACAAAATATTACATCAAAATACATCCTGTATTATACTATGTGACTAAATATATATGTGAAGATAATTATGTGCGGCAGGTAGCCTAGTGGTTAGAGCGTTGGGCCAGTAACCGAAAGGTTGCTAGATTGAATCCCCGAGCTGACAAGGTAACAATCTGTTGTTCTGCCTCTGAACGAAGCAGTTAACCCACTGTACCTAGGCCGTCATTGTAAATAAGAATTTGTTCTTAACGGATTTGCCTAGTTAAATAAAGGTCAAATAAAATGTGTGAGAGTGTCAGCGTCTGTGTGAGAGCATGCACACTATACTGTATGCATTGTAGTATGTATCAAATAGATGGACTGTAAAAAAAACAACATACACACGCCATTAAACTCCTCAGTAATCCTGGACTGGTTTTCTTTTTGTTGTTACACTGACCTCGTGTCGAAGAAATTGATTGCTCTAATTTCACATTTGTGTTATTCCTACTGTATAATCAATCATTTTTGTGAGGTTTTCAATAAGACGCGCTCGTTTTAGTTTCAAAACGTTTTCCATTGTACAAATAAATACAGCCCTTAATCCAGCATAAAGGAAAGGATGGAAAAAGACATGACTCATAGAAAGATAGCTTTATTGCACAAGGTGTTGGAGTACTCTTTTTCTGGTTTTGTTTGTTTTCATAGAAAGAAAAAAAAACGGTAGAGTTAAACAAGCAATTGCAAATTGAAGCAACTTTTCCATAAAAGTTTAGGAATGCTTTTTACCCCTCACCCCTTTTTCGTGTTTGTTTCTCCATTTTCCTTTTAATAACCAGCAAAATATTCAGAGCATGCAATGCCGTTTTTCCTCAACAGAAATAAATAAAAAAAATACTACAAAAAAGAAAATCAATACAAAGCAATCAATGGCCCCCAAAAATGAACTCAACAAAATCTCTTGAAAAAGAGGAACCAATTGGGAAAGCCGTATGTGGTCCACTCTGGATGTATTTTTTTTTCATTCAAAACTCTAATTGTAAGCAGTGCTGCTATAATTCTATAGTTTTCTTTAACCCTCTCCTGTTTCAAGTTCTAACTTTAAATCAAAGTTTACATTGTGCCCTGGTTTCATCTGGAGATGTTGAAAATAGTACGTATTTATACAAAACACTTTGCTATGTACAAGAGTCTTTAATAGTGGGGTAGCGATGCTGTTGGGGCAGGAGGTGCAGGGAGGGGGGAATCGGAGACCCCCTTAAGACCTGGTATTAACATGTGTCCTGGGAATGGATCTTTGGTCACATCCGGTCATACCCGATCTATTTAGGCTGGAGTAGACATGTTGGGACAAATCTGATCACAGGACACATGTTATTACCAGGTGTACATGATGGTCTGATTAGTCAAATAGGTGGGGCAAAGGTTAGGGTAGGTTGGGGAGGGAGTTTGATTCCTGACCCCGCCCAATATGCACACAGCTTTTCCTGTGATTGGTTGGAGCTAGGGAGTCCCTGATTTCAATTGACTAGACAGGCCTGCCCCTTCACGTGACACCACTGTGTGTCTCAAACCGTTTCAAGATAATTGCATAACCAAGGAAGCCAAAGCAAAATAAACAGTCCCATAATAATATCAACGGAAAGGAAAGGTTCTTCTCTCTGCAAACTCTCCCTGTCCTGTTCACACTCTGCAGGGAGTGTGAGTGTTGTCAGTTATGAGCAGTTATAACAGTTATGTGCATGTCCGGAATAGGAGTACTGTGCAAGGGCATAATGACAACGGTAAGACACAGAGGCCACTATGCGCTGTCTTCACTAAATTCAGTCATGAGACGTCATGGAGGTTGTCAACAGAACACACGTTCGGAAGGTGCAGTACAACAGGTTCCATTTGTTTCTACCCTTTGTGCTCTCTTAACAGCTGAAGTAGGGTCATACTTCTAAGTTGGCCTTAGAGTTGGGGACGTACACAATAAGGAGGTGGTTGGTGCCTTGGCATTGCCCACCACAGTTACCTGAATCCCCATGTGCCAGGGTTAGTTGTAACCAGGGTTAGTTGTAACCAGAGTTAGTTGTAACCAGGGTTAGGCTCTGAGCTGAAATCAACAGTGGATGTTCCTCAGCTAAGTGACTCAGTGCTGAAGCTGCTACGCAGTAACTATCCACTACAAGTACGGTTCAAGGTTCCCTGAAATCTTTCTTTCTCATGTTAGTGATGTCCCTCACCCTTTCCACAGGTACTAATAAAAGAGGGCTGTGCTGACCGCAATGAACACACTTTACCGCACTGACCACAAACACCATTCTGATCACAAAACTACAGCAGTAGTAGTTTCTCCACCACAGTAGACCACAGGGGCAACTCCAAACCAAATCAACCACAGGTCTGATGTTATTAGACACAGTAACCACACTGGCTGCCATGGGGTTCACTGACCACAAGCCATTCTGACCATTACAAAATGCAAATCGACAGCATTAGTTTGCAACCGACCTCACTGGCTAAGGTACTACGACATCATTAACTACTTAGATAACTAGCTTTGCATCCTGAATGGCATGTTCGGTATAGTTGTGCTCCTGCACTCTAGCTACCTATGTACCTGGCACAGGGGCAAACGCCATGAGGCCATGGCTTCAATGTTCACATCCCCAAACTCGGCCTCAGATACTGTACCTCACTCTCTATTTTATCTATCTATATCTTTCTTGGTTGTGCTAGCCGTTTCCCGTTCTCCGACCCACTTTCTCCTCTTCCTTCACTCTTCCTCTTGACCTACGACTTCTCCCACTGAGCGATTGTCTCATTTTTTACATTTTCATATATTTTTAATTACGATGACTTTAGATCTCTCTGCTTTATTCAATAGTTATATATTTGCTATATATTTAGATATAAATATATATGTACATATCTTTGACAACAAATATTGTATCTATTTTTTTTTTAATATATTGTGAGAGCCCTGATTTATAAAGTTTTTTTGGGGGGACGTTTCTTTGTCATAGGGCTGGGCTACGCTTTGGGTGTAGAATGAATAATATAAAAAAAAAACAGAAACGTCAACAGAACCCGACAATAATTTGAAATACATTTTAGTGGGATGTGGGGGCCTTAGACAACATATTTATTCTTGAGACCATTTCATAAGAATAACTCATGTTCACCTGGCATCTCTTTCATCCTTCCCTAAACACTTACACGACTCTTTTGTCGGCCTTATCTTTCCATCTCTCCCAGCAAATCAATATTCCTCGCTGCATGATCATGTTTCAATCTGAAATCTGTTCATCCATCCATCTGTTTGTCTGTTTCATCTTTTATCAGTCAGTCTTTCCGTTGTCCTGCAGTCCATTTGTCAGTCAGTCCTAACTGTTGTCATAAATGTCTGTCTGCCTAGCGGAGTGTGCTAGAAGGTCACAGTGAGACTGTATGGATGGGGTTGGGTATGGAGGATGGGGGTGTGGGGATGGGTTGGAAGGGTTTGGGTAGACAGAGGGGTAGTATGAAGGAATGGGGGTGTCTGGCACCAAGCGCAAATTAACGACAGAACAAAGGGTCTCCTTCCTGCTTCAGGGGGATGGAGAGAACGAGAGAGAGGACCAAGAGGAGGGGCGGTCATTTCACCCCTGCACCTCTAACACACGGCAAATCAACTCCCTCTCTGTCCAGCTTCCTCATTATCTCCAAGGCGATGCTGCCAGTGTCAATCACACCGGCCAACCAAAGTCCAGAAGGGAGAGACCGACATGTGACGTCATACAGTGTGACCTCATCGTCCCCAAACCACTGTCACAAGTAGCAGATGGACAGGAGTTTTTGTAACTCACGTCAGCATACAGATTGATTAAAAAGGTCCACTGCAGGTGTGTGCCAGCCACATGTATACATATTTACACATATACACGCACACACACAGGCGCGTGAAGGTCCTGTGAATCCATTCTACCCTCTTTTAATGCACATAAGTTTATATAGTCCAAAAGAGGAAAAAAATTAAATTAAAATAATAATAATAATCTGATTCATCTTTCGTTTGAAGACGATTCCAGTTTTTCCCCCTCGCTCGGTTTCCTGGTGTCCTATAAAAGAGTCATCAACACTCTATACCGTGTCATGAATTGCGTGAAAAAATTCCCCCAAGACTCCACCAACATCATTGTGGAAACCACAGTCTGGTACCTGTTTGTGTGAGTCCGTACCAGGATGGCTTTGGAGGGCCAGAGACAGACACCAAGGTTGTTGGTTTATGCATAAGCACCTTTTCCGTGGCAATGCGCTGCTGTATGAACTCTGAACTCTCTGTTCAGAGACGTGAAAAGAAACACGTAAAACAGCCTAAAACATCCAGACAGGTATATGTGAAACTCTAAATATATTGGTTTTTTTCGTTTACTGTTCGGGATTCAAGAAAATACTTTCTGAGGTGTCTTAACAGATAATGAGAGAGAGAAAGAGAGAGATTTTTTTGTTGTTGTTGAAAAAACAAATATTACAATTATGTTTGGCAAGTTATTTCCAGGGAAGGTCAAATAAAATATAGAGAGAGGAAGAGAAAGAAATAGAGAGAGAGAGAAACGATAGACAGAGAAAAAACAAACTGGCAGAAAGAAGACAATCTCCTGTGCTATAAAACCCCCAATCTGGCCCCTGCCTAGCGGCCCCTCTGGCCTGACAGTGCAGGTGCCAGGTGTGTGTACATGTGTCTGTGTGGCCCCTAACCCTTCCCAAGGCTCCAACATCTACACCAGTGGCGCCAGCTACACCAGTGTATAAGATTTGGAGTAGGCCCCGCCAGCTGCCTGCTTCTGTCTCTCTAGTCTGCCCAGGCCTGACGAGCTGCTCTCCAGCAGAGAGTCTCTGGAATCTCCCCCCGTGGCTCCCCCGCTGGCCGAGGCGGTAGCGGCGGCAGCGGCTGCAGCGCTCTGGGCAGAGGAAGAGGAGGAACCGGGCATGGTGAGAGTCCTCTGAGACAGGGAGGTGGTGCTGGAACCACCAGACGGTCCTCCAGTCGCCCCTCCTACACCACTACCACCCCCTGATGCTCCCCCTGAGCCGCTGAGGCCGGCCAGGCCAGCGTGGCCCACAGTCAGAGCCTGCTGCTGCTTGGAGGAGTCCAGGGTCATGTGGCGGCCCTGGGTGTGGTATGCCCGCTGGGCCAGGCTGCGGATGGAGGCCTCACGGGGCGGCACCACCGGGCACGGGTCATGCAGCTCCGACTGCTTCCGGAAGAAAGGGTCTGTCTTCATGTAGAGGGGAAGGTTACAGTAGTCACCTGGGATGGGGGGGTGAAAGAGACGATTTGACAAGCATCTTTATCATGCACATTTGTTAAAGGTCAGAGTACCGGTATGTGTCTAAAGTACGGCAATCAACCCTGCTCACTCTAACCATGCTTAGAGGCCTTTTACATTACACCGAACTATAGGACCACTCTAATCAAGCGCAGGTCTCGTACTCACTTTTGCCAGTCCACTCGCTCTTGTTGGCGCGGTGGGGGATGGGCACGGCAACGTTGGTAGGTCTGCCGCGGTCGTAGTCCTGGGGTTTGGGTGGCGAGGCGGTGAAGCGACACAGGCCCGTCTCGGACGGCGTGCTCATGGAGGTCATGCTGTCGGCGTTGTCGTTGGTGCCCGTGGTCATCTGGTCGGAGGAACTGTCGGAGATGAAGCACTCGGTGATCTCAAACTTGGCGTGCTGCAGGTGCTCCTCAAGCTTGGCGTGTTCGTAGGCCCGCGCCAGCTCCTCATAGGTGGACGACGCGCTCTCTGTGGACACCATGCTGTTACGCCCCTTATCTGAGGACAAAGAGAGGGAGAGAGAGACACACAAGGTGAGAGGGAGAGTGAGAGCGGGAGAGAGCGACAGAGAGAGAGAGAGCGAGAGTTGGTGTTGTACATGAAATGCGCCAATCTTACACCCTCTCCTTGCACTAGAGTGTGGTGTATGTAGCCAATGTTTTGGGTGGCTCACTTGTGTCCTTCGTATATGTCTGTATGCATGTCTGTATGTATGTATATCAATACTGTGTGTGTGTGTGTGTATATATCATGAGTGTGTGTGTTACAAGAGAGTGTGTGTCATGAGTGTGTGTGTATATCATGAGTGTGTGTGTGTGCAAGATGTGCCAGGCTCACCCGTGTCCTGTGAGAGGCTGGCGCTGTAGCTGTCGCTCTCGGTGACGGTGATGCCATGCTGGGAGCCCACGGTGCGCCAGTCGGAGGTGAGGGTACGGGCGGGCGTGGTCGACTGGCACTTGGTCAGGGTCCACTGGCTGGAGTAGCGGTTCCTCGTACTGTGGGCCGACTTCACGCTCTTCCTCGACACCGGGTCTACCGGGGGAGAGAGGGAGGGAGGAGAGGGAAGAGAGGTGGAGGCGGGAGGAAGGTAGGAGAGGTGGAGGAGTGGTGGGAGGAAGGGCGGGGGGGACAGGGAGGAAGGAAGTGGGAGGAAGGGAGGAGAACACAAGAGTCAGCAAGTTAAAGGCAATGATGGAAGGAATGGACAAGATGTAATAGAACTCTACGATTTAGGGCTCTCTCTTACTGGTCCCTGGTCTGATATCGGACATGTCAATCAGAGGGCCGGTGTTCTGGATGAGGGCGGGGGTGATGCACAGATACGCCCGTACAGAAGCTCTGTGGATTCACATTCTGGCTGAACTCTGTGTCCGTCACTGGGATGGTGGCTTTGTCTTCACCTAGCAGAGGGATTGACAGAAGCAACAATTATTCACGACTGATGATTCATACTCATTCATGAACACAAATTTGCATTATAGCGTAGGTCGAGAATAGCAATAACACCTGTATCAGGTAGGCACTCATCAAAACACAGCAACACACACAGAAAGACATACACACACATACTGCACCGACCGATCTGTTTGATGCCCTCCTTGTCCTCGATGAGCAGCTGGACTCTGGGGATGTCAATGTGGAGTCGGGGGCCCTGGGGGGGCCCCTTCACAGGGGTGTCAAAGCTCCGGTTATTCTTACTGCTCCAGGGACACAAGGCACACACACACACGCGCAGAGCATAAATCCTCTTTTTCAGAAATAGGATTGATCTATTTGTCTTTTAAGACATTTACTGTATCTAGAGGTAAGGTAACCACACATGTGTAATGTTTTCTAATATGTCAATTTCAGTGTGTTGTATGAATGTTTCCATTGGGGTATGAACTGTAAACAGAGGAACAGCAGAGATCAGATATATTACCTGATCAGCATCTCAGCCAGGCTTTTGGCATCTAGAGGGAACATAAAGAAAGAGCGGGTCTTCAGTTATATGGTGCACAATAAGTCAGATATTACTTACGCTTCTCTCCCCGAAATGTCCTCTCCTCCCTCTCCCTCTCACCCCTCAGTCTCTCCTCCGCACCTCTCTCACCCCAGATCCATCTTTCTCCTCGCCCCTCTCCTCTCTTTCGCGCCCGCCCGCCCTCACTCAACCTTATATCTCTTCTCCACACCTCTCCCTCCCTCACAACCCCCACCCACCCCCTTTCGCCCCTCACCTCTCAGTCGCTTCAGCCTCTTCTCTTTGCGTTTCTTGCGGATGATGAAGAGCAGGGCGACGACCAGAGTGACCAGGATGACGGGGCAGCCAATGGAGAAGAGCTTCTTAACGTCGTCGCCCTCCGGCCGCGCTGACTTGATGGGAGGGATGGTACCTGCTTAGAAAATATAGCAGGTTATATGACAAGGTTATATGACATTATATCAGGTTTTGAATACAGTACAAGTCAAAAGTTTGGACACACCTACTCATTCACACATTTTTATATTTAAAAAAAAAATACTACGTTGTAGAATAATTGTGAAGACATCAAAACTATGAAATAACACATAGAATCATGGAGTAACCAAAAATGTGTTAAACAAATCAAAACACATTTTAGATTTGAGATTCTTCAAAGTAGCCACCCTTTGACTTGATGACAGCTTTGCACACTTATGGCATTCTCTGGACTCATGCCGACTCTTAGTCCGCGACACTAACCACTGGACCACACATGCCAGAGAAATTAAACCAGCTTGTACTCACTGCCGTCGTAGTCCAGCGTGGCGAACTGAGAGCTCTGGTTCCCGCAGCCGGCGCTGTTACAAGCCTTCATCTTCAACTCGTACCAGGTGGCCTCGCGGAGCTCAGCCAGGAACACATCGGCCGTGGCGTTGGTGCGCACGTTCTGCCATGCCCAGTTGCCCTTAGGTCTGAACTCCAGCAGCACGGCCGTGATGGGGCAGCCACCGCTCGCCCAGCCCTGCAGGTTGAGCCGGGCGTGGGTAGAGTTGACGTGGGTGAACACCGGCTGGTCCTTATTGAATTGGGGCTCTGGAAGAGGCAGGGCAGGAGGGTTAGTTGTCACTTAACATTTTTTACAATGTCTTGAAATATTGTGATATGGTGTGATTGAATTATATGAATCTACCTGTCCACCTCATTACCCCTCTCACAGCTATACCAATCTACTTTAGCTCCTCCCTCTCTGCCCCTCGTCGCCTCTCCTGTCCGCCAAAACCCTCCCATGTCTCTGTATCCCCCGGTCCATCCTCTCCCTCTACCCCTCACCTCGTCCGTGGGTCTTAGCCTCGATTATTTCACTGATGCGTCCCGCTCCCACGCTGTTCTTGGCGGCCAGTTTGACCTTGTACCAGGTGCCACAGCGTAGGTTGTCCAGCTTGAAGGACCTCTCGCTGGAACTGATGAACACATCCCTCCACCCCTCCGTGTTGTCCACCGAGTACTGCAGCACGAAACCTGGGGAACACACGCGCGCACACACCCACCATGAGAAGTGCACATGTTTCTTATTTTCAGACGTTATTTTTCAACCTTCTGTTGTGCTACAGTGCATGATAAAATGAGACAGTTTGAAAAAAATACATTACATGTAAATCCTTGAACATTTAAATGCGCCAGATACCCAAATATCTTTGCAATATTCCGCTGGTTCATTCAGCCGGTTCAGATTTCATTGCGTCAGTACCACTGGATAACACCAGAGGGGGATGGTGCGTCATACATCTCCTCCACTGCCATAGATCCAGATGGATAAGGCTATGACAGAAGCCCCCAGCTGGGTTTGGGAGGGCGCTGACCGGGCATATATGCAAATGAGAACACAATATGGCATCTGCAGTCATAATCAGCTGCCTTGGATTTATAGTCTGTTTATAACTCTCTCTAGCACTGTCCCCTTCTCTTATGCTCCCTCTCTCCCTCTCTCCCTCCCTCCCTGTCTGTCTGTCTTTCTTTGTCTCTGGCAGATGGCACAATAAAGGGTGGCATGCCAGATGGATTGACCGGTGTAGAAAGACTACTGGCTTTCAAGTGTTTTTTTTAGAGGTATTACTACTTTCCCAGACAAACAGTAGATGAAGCCAACCAGTGATATCTCTCTGTCTCCCTCTCCCTACCGCCCCCAACTGAATGCATTCAACTGAAATGTGTCTTCCGCATTTAACCCAACCCATCTGAATCAGATCGGTGCGGGGGGCTGCCATAATCGCCATCCACGTCTTCGGCGCCCGGGGAACTGAGGAGTCTATGTCTACACTGTCATCGGTGGATCACATGGTACAGGGTGGCAGGATTAGTCGTAGACTCCTATGAACATGGTTGCTACTGTCAGTCCCACAGACCACCTTATGGACAGAGAGACACCAGACAGACAGACACCCGGAGGAACAGATAATAAACTTACAGAGAGAGAGATACACTAATACAAACCCAGGCGAAGTGAATCAAAGGCTGCATGTTGAAAAGGTGTGTATTCTGGGCTCTATTTTGGCTGCTGTTAAGCCAATGCAATTGTCAAACGCACACTCGTTTAACTTCGACCTGTTAAAGCCGGCACTCTTCTATTTTCAAACCTAAGTGCTAGGATTGGTCATTTACCAGAGCCCACTGAACAAATATGCACACTGCAAATTGCACACACAGTGAACACACACACACACCACATTGTAGTCAGATAGTCAATGAGACAGCTCCCCTAACTGGGAACCAAAACAGAGTGGACACCAGTCAATAAACAGATAGCATGGTATGCAAACTAACAAAGCTTGCTTGCGCTGAGTTACTGTTTTTCTACCACTTGTTACTGTAGCCTATGCTATTTGATAAACTGTAGTATCAATTGACAATGGACTAGGACGATAATATTTTGGTGCCCCCAGACGATTTGGAGTTGGATGGCAATGCAAAGACCATCAATAACCTACAGAACATGAGACAAACGCATGCACTATTAAGCCATGGAAAGCCTTGATTGGCCAGTGAGGGGCCAAGTCTTTGGCACACATACAACTTGTTTATTCATCCAAACCCAGCCCTTTCACGCCACCGCCAGCTATTGCGCTCATAATAACGGCTGTGAAAATTACAAAAGTATTACTGACACCCCTGGACCTAAAGCACTAGTGTCAGCAGTTAAATTTACCATTGCATTAGGTTTGTTCAAATAGAGCACCACTGAACAAATGCGCACACTGAAAATTGCACACACACTGAACACACACACAGCACGGTAGTCAGATAATCAAGGAGACAGCTCCTTAACTAGGAAGCAAAACAGTGGACAACCAGTTAATAAACGGATAGCATGGTACGCAAACTAACAAAGAGACAGAACGGAGAGATGGACAGAAGGCAAGCAGAGAGAGCGAGACAGGGGATGAATGGAAAGACTAAATGAGAGAGAGGAGAAGGACGGGCGCAGTGACTGAATGACAGATATAGGGATTGAAAGAAAGAAAAAGCACAGAGGCGAACCACAGGAGAGAGTGAGCTACATAAACAAAACAAAAAGAAGCAAATGTAAACACACGCTCACACACAGTAAGACTGGTATATACCTCTGATGGAGGATCCTCCGTTGTCCCCAGGGATCCAGGCCAGGGTGATAGAGGAGGTGGAGGTGGTGGAGACAGTCAGACGGGGCTGGTCTGGAGGAACTACGGACACACACACACACGGTCAGCAAACTAGATCACTACTGGTTGACCAATAAGAAGAGGGGGATTCCAGTGCGCTGGGTCTCACCTTGCACCAGCAGGTTGACAATGATGGTGTCAAAGCCCAGCGTGTTGGTGGCCGTGCACGTGTAGTACCCAGAATCCTCAGCTTTCACCGAGCGCAGGACCAGCGTGCCATTGGCCATGATGAGCCTCTGACCGTCCAGAGTCACCGGGATGGCTGTGTCCTCACTGAGATAGAGGGAGGTAGGGAGATAGGGGGGAGGGGGGGAGGGGGAGAAAGAGAGAGAGGGAACGCTGATGTAAACACTGATTTAACACTGGTCCAGTGGATGGTGGAGTTGGGGTTCTAGAGATGGAGGGAGGTAGTTACGGTGGTAGTGTGTTGGGGTAGACTGACAGAGAGGAGGGGCTGAGGAGGTTAGGGTCTCACCTGTCTTTGGTCCATTTGATGGTGGGGGTGGGTTCGCCCACTGAGCTGCAGGGTAGCCTCACCTCCTTCATCCAGGGAGTGGTCACTGTACCTCCGAACGATAGGATCTTAGCTGGGGCTGAGGGAGGGAGTGACAAGTTGAGAAAGGGTTACTTTGAGAGGTAATAGGTCTGTTTTTCAAATTCACTCAACAGTATACTAATTCTTCATGAGCTTTTTTATTTAATGTATTTTCATTTAATCAAACAATATATATACACTGTACAGTTTGAGGGAACAGGATCCCACACATTTCAATGACAAAGGAAAGAATACATAAAAGAGGGCGCATATCTAAATGAAAGAATATGACTGATGGCTCCTTCAGCAATGGCCTGTTTTCATTCACATGGAACCTTTTTGTGTTTGCAGTCTCTCTCTCTCTCTCTCTCTCTCTCTCTCTCTCTCTCTCTCTCTCTCTCTCTCTCTCTCTCTCTCACTCACTCACTCACTCACTCACTGTATTTTGCACTCTTGACGTCTTAATGCTTAGCGCCCCTGTGCTCTTGTGCTGTGGCTGAATGCAGTATTGAGTGGGCCAGCCTGGAGCATACAGCCTTTTACTACTGCTGCTTATCAGCTGGCACAGAGAGACACCGTCACACACACACACACGCACACAAGAGAAAGAGACAGAGCCAGTCACAGGAAGGGAGAAAAGAGGAGCGTGTACGTACCGAGAGTGCATTCTCTTACTCATTCTCTCTCCCTCTCTTTAATCCAAAGGCTATTGATTCAACTGCCCTCTTCATTTGCTCAGCCCAGTCTGCCGCTCTACTGCTCTGTGTATTAACCAGGTCTGCCCCCGCCCATCCAGGGCAGGCCAGCTCATCTGACCAGTGCCCTGTAGGTCTTTCATATCCTCATTAAGAACACTGGCCTCTGTCAAACAACCTGCTCTCTATCAAATCAGGAGAGGATGGACAGAAATTATAGAAAGAGGAGAGAGAAAAAGTGGGAGAGAGAGGGGAGTGGGAGAGAGAGATAGAGAAGAGAGCGAGAAAGGGGAGAGGGAGGGATAAATAGAGAGAGGGGAGAGGGAGGGATAAACAGAGAGAGTGAGAAAAAAGTAATTGAGGAGCGAGAGAGAGAAATCGTGAAAAATAGAGAGAGATAAAAGAAAGGGAAGAGGGGCAGGGAAAAATCTGTGCTAGAGAGATAGACGGAGGGTGACGAAGGGGAACAAAAAGCCAGAGGTTAACCAACCCTGTAACCCCTTAACGCCATCCCCGTGCCCCCTTCCCTTCCCCCGTCCCCCTGTGGAGGGCTCACCCTTTCCAGCAGGCTCCACAGTGACCTTGTCGCTGATGTTCCCCCGCCCGGCTGTGGTGACGGCGGCGGCCCAGATGAGGTACTGCTGTCCGCGGTTCAGGTGGGTGATCCGATAGAACAGCAGCTCGGGGTTGGCCTCATACTCACTGGGGGCCTGTGGGAGAAAACATCACACTGTCACTCCAGTGCTGATCTAGAATCCGTTTTTTCCTTTAAGACCACAATGAATAAGATTATATGGACAGATCCTAGATCAGTACTCAAGAACAATGATAGACAATGATAGAAAAGAGCAGACGCTCGTGAGCTTTGCAATCAGGACAAGACAGCTACTACTACTGATGGATGCCGAGAGCTTCAGGTTGCCTTTGAAAAGCAGCATAGACAACATGTTTCTGGAACTTTTTCTCTGTTCCATAATTTTTCTGCAGTCAAAATGCTAGAGTGTGTACGAGGGTATGAGTTGACGGGGAGGAGGGATGGGAGACAGATGGATGAGGGGAGAGAGCATTGGGAGCACACAGACCCCCTCTGGGAGAGAGAGAGAGAGAGGGTCGAGGAAGTGAGGAGGAGACCGTGGGGAGTGCAGGCGGTTAGATGAGAGCGAGGGAGGGAGACAACGGATGACAGAACAATCAGTCAGCCAGAGATATCATTAACAATCAGACAGTCTAATGAGGGCTATCTACTGCAGGCAGCAGCAGAGGAGAGCACAAGGACTCTCTCTCTCACACACACACACACACACACACAATGGCTGATACACACAAACATGCATTACACACACACAAGCACACACACACACATACATACAAATACACACACACTGTGGCAGATATGACCTGGGGATGGATGCCAGGGCTCTGTGTAATTGCGGTGTGTTTAAGCCAGCCGTGTGTCTGCTGTCTAGACACATCCTCATCACTGTCCATACATACACACACCCCTTCACCACGCCCATCATACACCCCCAGGTGCCCCAGCACCCAGGAAGTGCCCCCTTCCCCTCCCCACCCACCAAATGAGTCTGTGGCCCTCCAGCTACTCAGCCTGTCACTGTGCTGCTCATCTCTACTCAGACGAGAGAGAGAGAGAGAGAGAGAGAGAGAGAGAGAGAGAGAGAGAGAGAGAGAGAGAAGCATATCTCCATATTCATACAGTATCACTATCAAACTGTTGTTGTGCAGAAAGGTTTATTCTGGGCACATTTATTCACGTATTCATGTTGTTTTTCACTGTTTCTCAACTGAACGCAGGCCTGTAGGGATCTACTGGGGTGGCTGGGTTCATCACAGCTTTTTTCTCTTCCCTTTGTCCCCCCCTCTTTCTCCCTTCCCTCCCCCGCCTCCCTTCTCTCTCCTTCTAGTGTGCTTACTCGCTCCTCTCTTTCCTTATCTTTCTGGAGGATGGATGGATGGTGGGAGGGAAGGGGAGGAGTGTCAGAGTGTGTAACGGATATTAAAATATTCCTCCGGCGTGGAGATAGCGCTGATCCGGGGAGCGATAGAGGGAGATAATGAAAAGAGGAACAAAAGTACTCCCCCGCGCGGTGTGTCTGACCCCACCCTCCCCTCATCCCTCTCTCCAGTCGCACTCATTTACATAGTAATCATCCCTCACTCTGCGTGGGGGCCAGGAGAGAGGGAGAGGAAAGGAGTAGAGGGAGCGTGTGTATGTCTGGATGGGGTACATTCATTTGGTGTAAAGGTACACGTAATATCTGCGTGTGCATGTGCTGGAAGAAGTGTTTCATGCATGCATTTCAGAACTTGCTGTATAGCTGGAAAAGTGAGTGAGAGAGAGAGAGAGAGAGCGCGTGTGTGTTTGCTGTCAGCTTGTTTCCTGCACTCGTTGATGAACAGATGAGGTTGTCCTGGCAACGTGATGAGACGCAGATATGCAAATGAAGCAGAAGGGTGAAGTTACACACACACTGCGGTATGAGGAGAGCTTATTTCACACTCATCCTGCAGCATCAGACCGCACGCACGCACACACACACACACACACACACACACACACACACACACACACACACACACACACACACACACACACACACACACACACACACACGGAAATACTTGGAGACAAACAAACACAAACACATTCAGAGGAGAGTGTATTATAATTTGTGCCAAGAGACCCTCCATGTGAGTGAGATGGACAAAACCCAACGACGGACAAAACCTCCATCCAACCCCTCTCCCAACTCACCGGTTGGCCTGATCCGGGGCTGGAGCAGTAGATGGTGTACTTGCGGATGATTCCATTGGGCTTGTGCGGGGGTAGCCAGGAAACCACCACACTGCTGGTGGATGAGGGCACAGCTTTGATGCCAGCCGGGGGGCCAGGGTCTGAGTCACAGAGAGAGAGAAGGAAAGAGAGACCATTACAGAGAGGAAAGGAAATGAGAAGAGACAAAGGACAGTGTCAAATGGACATCAACATAAAGAGCAACACTGTAACCTCTTGCTTCTTCAAGGTGTGACGTGGAATATTCAGCTTATTGAAAACAGACTGAATTTGTCAGGGCATGGAGGGGTGTCGAAAATGTGCTTCCCACAGTTGTATCAAGTTGGCTGGACCATTCTTGATACACATGGGAAACTGTTGAGCGTGAAAAAACCCCAGCAGTATTTCAGATCTTGACACACTTAAACCAGTGCACTTGGCACCTACTACCATATTCAAAGGTACTTACATCTTTTGTATTGCCCATTCACCCTCTGAATGTCACACATACATACACAATCCATGTCTCAATTGTCTCAAGGCTTCAAAATCCTTCTTTAACCTGTCTCCTCCCCTTCATCTACATTGATTGAAGTGGATTTAACAAGTGACATCAATAAGTGATCATATCTTTCACCCGAATTCAGCTGGTAAGAGAAGGTCTTAGGGAAGTGTTAAAGTTAGCAGGCTTTTTGCAGCTTTGCTGGTCTCAGCCTGTAATTTTAAGAGGCTCACAAGACTAACAGAGGAGAGGAGACAAAGAGAGAGAGAAACAGAGAGAGGGAGAAACAGAGAGAGAGAGAGAGAGAAACAGAGAGAGAGAGAGAGAGAAACAGAGAGAGAGAGAGAGAGAGACAGAGAGGCAGAGAGACAGAGAGAGAGAGAGACAGAACGAGAGAGAGGTGTTTGCACAATTCTACTCCAATCACTACTCCATATGCTGGAGACAGACCCAGGGGCAGAGAGAGGGAGAGCGAGATGAATGAAAATTGGGAGAAAAGAGAGAATTCTCTTGGACGTATGTGAAGAGGGTGCCCCTGGACACACTGTCAACCCACATCAGACGTAGAGGAACACTCAGCTAGCCAACACACACACACACACACACACACAAACACAAAGCCAGTCTGAAGAACACATACACAGAGACATTCACAGAGAGAATACAGAGGGTAAGAGAAAGATAGAGAACAGAGAGAGAGAGAGAGGAATAGAAGAAAGACCTCCTCTGAAATAAGACTTCTGAGAATCTCTCCTCTCCTCCGTCCCTCCTTCCCTCTGTTTCCAAACCCCGGCCCCCACCCCTGCTTTGCCCCAGGGAGGAGAGGATGTAATCCACAGCCCACCAGTGTAAGCACAAAATTAATTATCTCTAAGCCACAAATAATTAATCTCTCTCCTTGTGCTGGACACACACATGTAGATGCAGATGTACACACACACACACACACACACACACACACACACACACACACACACACACACACACACACACACACACACACACACACACACACACACACACACACACACACACACACACACACACACACACACACACCCTTATGCCCTCCAAACACACACCCTTTGGCTTCTTAGTTCTCATTAGTACTAGTAATAGCACATCACAGCACAAAGAGGCATTAATCAGCAACCTCAGCTTCCTAATCCCGACATCAGCCCCCTGTCATCCATCCATCCACCCCCTCACACCCCACAAACTAACCCCAGCCCCTTGCCATCCATCCACCCCCTCACACCCCACAAACTAACCCCAGCCCCTTGCCATCCATCCATCCCCCTCACACCCCACAAACTAACCCCAGCCCCTTGCCATCCATCCATCCCCCTTACACCCCACAAACTAACCCCAGTCCAGCCCCCTGCCATCCATCCATCCATCCACCCCCTCACACCCCCACAAACTAACCCCAGCCCCCTGCCATCCATCCACCCCCTCACACCCCACAAACTAACCCCAGCCCCTTGCCATCCATCCACCCCTCACACCCCACAAACTAACCCCAGCCCCTTGCCATCCATCCATCCCCTCACGCCCCACAAACTAACCCCAGTCCAGCCCCTGCCATCCATCCATCCCCTCACACCCCACAAACTAACCCCAGCCCCCTGCCATCCATCCACCCCTCACACCCCACAAACTAACCCCCTGCCATCCATCCACCCCTCACACCCCACAAACGAACCCCAGGCCCCTGCCATCCATCCACCTCCTCACACCCCACAAACGAACCCCAAGCCCCTGCCATCCATCCACCCCCTCACACCCCACAAACTACCCCCATCCACCCCCTCACACCCCACAAACTAACCCCAGCCCAGCCCCCTGCCATCCATCCACCCCCTCACACCCCACAAACTACCCCCATCCACCCCTCACACCCCACAAACTAACCCCAGCCCAGCCCCCTGCCATCCATCCACCCTCAAACCCCACAAACTAACCCCAGCCCCCTGCCATCCATCCACCCCCTCACACCCCACAAACTAACCCCAGCCCAGCCCCCTGCCATCCATCCATCCATCCACCCCTCACACCCCACAAACTAACCCCAGCCCAGCCCCCTGCCATCCATCCACCCCTCACACCCCACAAACTAACCCCAGCCCCCTGCCATCCATCCACCCCTCACACCCCACAAACTAACCCCAGCCCAGCCCCCTGCCATCCATCCATCCACCCCCACACACCCCACAAACTACCCCCATCCATCCCCATCACACCCCACAAACTAACCCCAGCCCAGCCTCCTGTCATCCATCCATCCTGCCCCTCACACTAACCCCAGCCCAACCCCGTCATCCATCCACCCATCAACCCACCCTCCCCCTCACACCCCACAAACTAACCCCAGCCCCCTGCCATCCATCATCCTCACACCCCACAAACTAACCCCAGCCTCCTGCCATCCATCCCCCTCACACCCCACAAGCTAACCCCAGCCTCCTGCCATCCATCCCCCTCACACCCCACAAACTACCCCCATCCATCCCCATCACACCCCACAAACTAACCCCAGCCCAGCCTCCTGTCATCCATCCATCCAGCCCCTCACACTAACCCCAGCCCAACCCCGTCATCCATCCACCCATCAACCCACCCTCCCCCTCACACCCCACAAACTAACCCCAGCCTCCTGCCATCCATCCCCCTCACACCCCACAAACTAACCCCAGCCTCCTGCCATCCATCCCCCTCACACCCCACAAACTAACCCCAGCCCAGCCCCCTGCCATCCATCCATCCACCCCACACACCCCACAAACTACCCCCATCCATCCCCATCACACCCCACAAACTAACCCCAGCCCAGCCTCCTGTCATCCATCCATCCTGCCCTCACACTAACCCCAGCCCAACCCCGTCATCCATCCACCCATCAACCCACCCTCCCCTCACACCCCACAAACTAACCCCAGCCCCTGCCATCCATCATCCTCACACCCCACAAACTAACCCCAGCCTCCTGCCATCCATCCCCTCACACCCCACAAACTAACCCCATCCCAGCCCCCTGCCATCCATCCATCCACCCCACACACCCCACAAACTACCCCCATCCATCCCCATCACACCCCACAAACTAACCCCAGCCCAGCCTCCTGTCATCCATCCATCCTGCCCCTCACACTAACCCCAGCCCAACCCCGTCATCCATCCACCCATCAACCCACCCTCCCCCTCACACCCCACAAACTAACCCCAGCCCCCTGCCATCCATCATCCTCACACCCCACAAACTAACCCCAGCCTCCTGCCATCCATCCCCCTCACACCCCACAAACTAACCCCAGCCCCCTGCCTCCATCGCCCTCACACCCCACAAACTAACCCCAGCCTCCTGCCATCCATCCCCCTCACACCCCACAAACTAACCCCAGCCCCCTGCCTCCATCCCCCTCACACCCCACAAACTAACCCCAGCCTCCTGCCATCCATCCCCCTCACACCCCACAAACTAACCCCAGCCTCCTGCCATCCATCCCCCTCACACCCCACAAACTAACCCCAGCCTCCTGCCTCCATCCCCCTCACACCCCACAAACTAACCCCAGCCCCCTGCCTCCATCCCCCTCACACCCCACAAACTAACCCCGGGTTCCCACACCTTATCTAGCATTAGGCCACACCCTCAAAACATGTGAATTTTTTGTGTGCATGCATGCCTCTGTGTATATGTTTGTGTATGTGGGGGGGGGGCTCGTGTGTGTCTGTGTGTGTGCACTCACGGTCCTCGCGGGTCTGGATGTACAGCACATTGCTCCTGACCCCGTCCCCGGCCTGTGTGTAGGCCAGCACCTGCACACTGTAATTAGTAAACTTCTCCAGCCCTCTCAGCTCCACCTGCTCACGAGTTGTCGTGATGTTCTGCATCTCTCCCCATTCTGACAGAGACAGAGGGAGCAGGATGGAAAGAGACGGAGGGAGAGAGGGTAGCAGAATGAAGAGTGTAGAGTTAGAAAAAAGGACAAGGGGAAGAAGAGAGGACGAGCAGGAAGGAGGTGGAAAATGGGGAAAGGATATGATCAGTCCTCATGACAAGTTTCCCAAACAGAACCACAAGCACACCAACACATGCACAAAGACACAGACAGATAACTGGACACTGGACATGATTAGCTAGTTTAGGGCTACGTTGGCATTTGCTTTGAACATGTGCAGTAAGAGTGGCAGGCTGGTGGTTGGAGTTGGTTTCAAGGATTCACAAAATACATGTTTTATTTCACCAGAAAAAAAAATATTTTACAAGGAAGACAAGTAAATAAGGTCTGGTACATAAACCAGGTTAGGCATCAGTGGCAGTCAGAGGTCAGGGCTGAGGGTGGAAAGGTCAAACTCTGAGGTCGACTCAGGGCGGAGGGGTCAGAGGTCAGAGGGGTAGTAGTGATAGTTACTCTGCGCGTGGCCCTGTGCCCGTGCATGCGGGAGCGGGTACATCGGGCCCCCACAGCACCCACCTCCGTCAGGGAAGAGGGACCAGAAGACCACACGGTAACCCTTTAGCACGCCGTGCAGTGTCAGACGCGGGGGCTCCGCCCACGTGATTACCGCCTCGTCTGATGTCACCGAGATGGCCCGCACGTTCTGGGGCGGCTGGCTGGGCACTGGAAAAAGGGAGGAAGGGGAGAGATTATTAGCAGGACCCATCAATATACTACGTGTCAAACACAACAGCTAGGGACGATTTCCCAGACACTAAGTAGTAAACCAAGACATGTAAAAACACAACCCAAACCCTAGATTAGCCTAAATATCTAACAGTGATGACTCTAAATAAATAAAATACACATCTGTCCTCTCTGATGTGAAGATGTTGGCGTAAAAGGTTCCTCTGTCTCACTTCTCCCAGGTGCCCCTTCTATCTATCAGCTGCCCTTGGCTCACTGACCAATGGGCTTTCACTGTGTGAATGACACCCCTATTGAGGATGAACAGATCTGGACTTGTGAGAGAAAGAGAGGAACAGGATGAGTGGATGAAGGCTGACTGAATGGAAAGAGAGAGAGAGAGAGAGAGAGAGAGAGAGAGAGAGAGAGAGAGAGAGAGAGAGAGAGAGGGAGAGAAATGAAAGAGGTGGAGTTGGCTTGCAACGATAAGGAAGCTGCAGCTGGTGTGGTGAGAGAGGGAGTTGTGGAGGACGAAATGGGGGAGGAAGGGAGGGAGGGAGGGAGGGAGGGAGGGAGGGAGGGAGGGAGGGAGGGAGAGGGGAGAAGAGAAATGAGGGGTTTGTGTTATTAGGTCTGAGGGTCCATCTCCGCTCACAACCCCAGTGGACTCAACTCCACCAGCCATTAAGACGTCAACGTTCCAGGCCTGACACAATCATAACCTGCTCCTTACCGTTCACAACGTTCCAGGCCTGACACAATCATAACCTGCTACTATCCATTCACCTTGAATACAACACAAAGGAGGAGGGAGGAGAGAGGGAAGGGCAGAGGATACACGAGAGACAGGGAGGTGAAAGAAAACGTGGGAGAGGAATAAGGTAGAAACAGGAAAACATCAAAACAGGCAAGAAGGGAGGGAAGTATGGAGAGACTAGAGGGAAAGAGACATGTGAGGCAGCTTGTGAGGGAGGAGAGGCAGAGAGACAAATGAAAGGTGTTTTTTTGGAGCGAGAGAGAGAGGGGAGGAGGAGAGGAAGAGGAAAAAGATGAAAAGAGGGAGCAGGGAGACAATGCGTTCAGCTGTGGATAATTACGGCAGGAAGCAAACAGAAAGAGAGAGACAAGCTAATTAGAATTATTTTTAGTATGCTTGTTGTTATCACTATTATCATAATGGCCATCAATATCACTGTCACCACGGAGACAGCCACTGGGAAGAGCAATGCTCTGGACCAATAGGGCTTCAGCCAACTGTGTGTGTGAATGTGTGTGAATGTGTGTTTGGGCATGTGTGTATTCATAGAGTGTGTTTTCATATTTAATAGCGAGAGAAAAACATCAAGGGAGGGAGGAGGAATACACAGGAGAGTGTTGGAGAGACGCCCCGCTAGAGATCACCAAGAGAGAGAGAGGAACACACAGGAGAGTGTTGGAGAGACGCCCCGCTAGAGATCACCAAGAGAGAGAGAGGAACACACAGGAGAGTGTTGGAGAGACGCCCCGCTAGAGATCACCCAGACACAGAGAGAGACCAAAGTTCTCAATTGGTACAAAAATATATAGAGTACTGCACACACTACAATTCCTTAGGTTTAAAAATAAGCTCAACTGGACACCTTAATGATGCAGTGAATGAACAGAGAGAAAGCACGCAGGGCATTCTATACCATTAAAAAACAAATTAAAATGTAAATACCTTAAAAAAAAATGGGCTAAAACTAATTGAATGTGTCATTGAAACAATTGCACTTTATGGCAGAGGTATGGGGTCAACATGCAAAACAAGATTTCACCAAATGGGACAAACACCCTATTGAAACCCTGCATGCAGAGTTCTGTAAGATTCTCCTACATGTCCAGAGGAAAACTACAAACAATGCATGCAGGGAAGAATTAGGCCAATATCCACTAATAATAAAAACTCAAAAAATTGCTTTTTAAGTTTTGGAAAGAGCTAAAAGAAAAATGCAGTGCTGTCTTTTCCATAAATGGACAGTACACGGTGGCGAACTATTTGACCATGGTTACTGATCAAAACCTTAGAAAAACATTGACAAAGTACAGGCTCAGTGAGCACAGCCTTGCCATTGAGAAGGGTAGACACAGGAAAACCTGGCTCCCTGTAGAGGAAAGACTGTGCAACCACTGCACAACAGCAGAACCTGAGACGGAGCTGCATTTCCTGACAAAATGTAAAAAATATAAAACAATTAGAGAGTGTAATTTCCCCAAATTTGAAACTCTTATTCAAGGTTTCAAAGACCTCTCTGATGAGAGTAGGCTACCCATCCTGTTGGGGGAGGATGCAGAGAGCTGTCGGTTGGCAGCGCACTACATTGCTGCCTGCCATAAGATGAGGGACAGTGTCTGACAGACCAATCAACCTGCACATGTCCTCTACTGTATGCTTATTGTTATTGTTTAATGTATGGTTATTTTGACCTTTGGTTATTGTTGTTACTGTTGTATTTTTATTCTTATTATTTTAATATTGTAAATATCCAAAGTAAGCTTTGGCAATATGTACATTGTTAAGTCATGCCAACCAAGCTAATTTAATTGAGAGAAAGAGAGAAAGAGAAAGAGAGAAACCCACAGGAGAGTGTTGGAGAGACGCCCCGCTAGAGATCATCCAGACACAGAGAGAGAGGGATGGGTAAACGCAAGTATTTCCTGTGACTGTGCCTCAAAACCAAATTCTCCTGGCCCACCACTCCACTCTGGCCCACCACTCCACCCTGGCCCACCACTCCACCCTGGACTTGAACAGCCTCTATGACCAGGTCCACCTATACAAGGCAGCAGTGCCCACCTTCGCCCGGACTCTACATCGCTCTCAAACGCAGCCCTATCACTTCACACAGGAGCAACAGATCAATAGACACCCCGCCCAGAGGGGACCTACATCCAGACCACAACACCACCAGCCACATACACACCCAAACCAATCAACACTCCCCCAAGTCAACCATGCCCACACCCCATTTAGGCCCCCTCAGATCAGACCTATGCTCCTCCTGCCCACCCCATGCACCCCACCCCCCGCAAAGAGGGCCTCAACATGGAAGTCACACATACGCCCAGGCGTGAGCGGGCAAACAGGCCCAACCCCCCACTCTTACACTAGCCCAAGCCAATGGCATGTACCAGATGCTCAGCAGGCTCTGCTCACACTTACTGGCCTGAGGCCAAACCACACGACCAACAACATTGGACACTTTATGGAACACAAAGCCTTCACTTTCTCATCCTGGAATATCCAAGTCCTGAGGTCATCTGCCTTTGACCTAAAGAGAAAGAACATAGACTTCATCAAAGAAATCAGAAATACAGACATTGTCATCCTACAAGAAATCTGGTTTAGAGGAGACGGACCCACTGGTTGCCCTCTAGGTTACAGAGCGCTGGTAGTCAAATCCACCAAAATACCAGGTGTGAAACAAGGAAGGGACTCCGGGGGTATGCTAATTTGATATAGAGCAGACCTAACTCACTCCATTAAATTAATCAAAACAGGAACATTTTACATTTGGCTAGAAATTCAAAAGGAAATGATCTCAACAGAGAAAAATGTTCACCTGTGTGCTACCTATATCCCCCCACTAGAATCCTCATACTTTAATGAAGACAGCTTCTCCATCCTGGAGGGGGAAATCAATCATTTATAGGCCCAAGGACATGTACTAGTCTGTGGCGACCTAAATGCAGGAACCGGACAAGAACCTGACACCCTCAGCACACAGGGGGACAAACACCTGCCTGGAGGTGACAGCATTCCCTCCCACATATCCCCCCTAGGCACAACTATGACAACATAACCAACAAAAACGGGTCACAACTCCTGCAGCTCTGTCGCACGCTGGGTATGTACATAGTCAATGGTAGGCTTCGAGGGGACTCCAATGGTAGGTACACCTATAGCTCATCTCTTGGCAGTAGTACTGTAGACTACTTTATCACTGACCTCAACACAGAGTCTCTCAGAGCATTCACAGTCAGCCCACTGACACCCCTATCAGATCACAGCAAAATCACAGTCTACTTGAACAGAGCGATACTCAATCATGAAGCATCAAAGCCAAAGGAACTGAGTAATATTAAGAAATGCTATAGGTGGAAGGAGTGTAGTGTGGAAACCTACCAAAAAACAATTAGGCAACAACAAATTAAATTCCTTGTAGACAACTTCCTGGAAAAAACATTCCACTGTAATAGTGAAGATGTGAACCTGGCAGTAGAAAAACTTAACAGTATATTTGACCTCTCAGCTTCCCTATCAAATCTAAAAATCTCAAATAGAAAACCAAAGAAAATGAACAACAATGACAAATGGTTTGATGAAGAAGGCCTGAGGAAAGAAATTGAGAAACCTATCCAACCAAAAACAGAGACCCGGAAAACCTGAGTCTACGCCTTCACTATGGTGAATCACAAAAACAATACAGAAATACACTACGGAAAAAGAAGGAACAGCACGTCAGAAATCAGCTCAATGTAATTGACAAATCCATAGACTTTAACCACTTCTGGGAAAATTGGAAAACACTAAACAAACAACAACACAAAAAAATATATAAAAAATTGAGATGTATGGGTAAACCACTTCTCCAATCTTTTTGGCCCATCATCCTTAGCTCTGGCATCTTCCCCAAAATTGGGACCAAGGACTGATAACCTTAATCCACAAAAGTGGAGACAAATTTGACCCCAATATCTACCGTGGGATATGCGTCAACAGCAACCTAGGGAAAATCCTCTGCTTTATCATTAACAGCAGACTTGTACATTTCCTCAGTGAAAACAATGTACTGAGCAAATGTCAAATTGTCTTTTTACCAAATTATCATCCGACAGACCACGTAATCACCATGCACACCCTAATTAACAAACAAAGTCTTCTCATGCTTTGTTGATTTAAAAAAAGTTTGACTCAATTTGGCATGTGGGTCTGCTATACAAATTGATGGAAAGTGGTATTGGGGGGAAAAAATAAACAATTTTATAAAATACATGTACACAAACAACAAGTGTGCAATTAAAATAGGCAAATAACACACACATTTCTTCCCACAGGGCCGTGGGTGAGACAGGGATGCAGCTTAAGCCCCACCCTCTTCAACATATATATCAACAAATTGGCGAGGGCACTAGAAAAGTTTGCAGCACCCAGCCTCACCCTACTAGAATCTGAAGTCAAATGTCTACTGTTTACTGATGATCTGGTGCTTCTGTCACCAACCAAGGAAGGATTGCAGCATCACCTAGATCTTCTGCACAGACTCTGCCAGAACTGGGCCCTGACAGTAAATCCCAGTAAGACCAAAATAATGGTGTTCCAAAAAAGGTCCAGTCATCAGGACCACAAATACAAATTCCATCTACAGTCGTGGCCAAAGGTTTTGAGAATGACACAAATATTAATTTCCACAAAGTTTGCTGCTTCAGTGTCTTTAGATATTTTTGTCAGATGTTACTATGGAATACTGAAGTATAATTACAATCATTTCATGCGTGTCAAAAGCTTTTATTGACAATTACATGAAGTTGATGCAAAGAGCCAATATTTGTTGACCCTTCTTTTTCAAGACCTCTGTAATCCGCCCTGGCATGCTGTCAATTATCTTCTGGGCCACATCCTGACTGATGGCAGCCCATTCTTGCATAATCAATGCTTGGAGTTTGTGGGATTTTATTTGTCCACCCGCCTCTTGAGGATTGACCAAAAGTGCTCAATGGGATTAAGGTCTGGGGAGTTTCCTGGCTGATGGACCCAAAATATTGATGTTTTGTTCCTCGAGCCACTTAGTTATCACTTTTGCCTTATGGCAAGGTGCTCCATCATGCTGGAAAAGGCATTGTTCGTCACCAAACTGTTCCTGGATGCTTGGGAGAAGTTGCTCTCGGAGGATGTGTTGGTACCATTCTTTATTCATGGCTGTGTTCTTAGGCAAAATTGTGAGTGAGCCCACTCCCTTGGCTGAAAAGCAACCCCACACATGAATGGTCTCAGGATGCTTTAATGTTGGCATGACACAGGACTGATGGTAGAGCTCACCTTGTCTTCTCCGGGCAAGTTTTTTTCCGGATGCCCCAAACAATCGAAAATGGAATTCATCAGAGAAAATGACTTTACCCCAGTCCTCAGCAGTCCAATCCCTGTACCTTTTGCAGAATATCAGTCTGTCCCTGATGTTTTTCTTGCAGAGAAGTGGATTCTTTGCTGCCCTTCTTGACACCAGGCCATCCTCCAAAAGTCTTTGCCTCACTGTGCGTGCAGATACACTCACACCTGCCTGCTGCCATTCCTGAGCAAGCTCTGTACTGGTGGTGCCCCGATCCCGCAGCTGAATCAACTTTAGAAGATGCTTGCTGGACTTTCTTGGGCGCCCTGATG
The DNA here is from genome assembly GCA_030435695.1 of Brachymystax lenok tsinlingensis. NCBI lineage: Eukaryota > Metazoa > Chordata > Actinopteri > Salmoniformes > Salmonidae > Brachymystax > Brachymystax lenok. Next base: position 6,884,304 of record CM059794.1, read on the forward strand.
CCTTCTTCACAACAATTGAACCGCTCTCCTTGACGTTCTTGATGATCCGATAAATGGTTGATTTAGGTGCAATCTTACTGGCAGAAATATCCTTGCCTGTGAAGCCCTTTTTGTGCAAAGCAATGATGACGGCATGTGTTTCCTTGCAGGTAACCATGGTTGACAGAGGAAGAACAAAGATCCCAAGCACCACCCTCCTTTTGAAGCTTCCAGTCTGTTATTTGAACTCAATCAGCATGACAGAGTGATCTCCAGCCTTGTCCTCGTCAGCATTCACACCTGTGTTAACAAGAAAATCACTGACATGACGTCAGCTGGTCCTTTTGTGGCAGGGCTGAAATGCAGTGGAAATGTTATTTGGGGATTCAGTTCATTTGCATGCAAATTGCCATCATACAAACTGAGGCAGCAGACTTTGTGAAAATGTATATTTGTGTCATTCTCAAAACTTTTGGCCACGACTGTAGACACTGTTGCCCTAGAGCACACACAAACTATACATACCTTGGCCTAAACATTAACGCCACAGGTAACTTCCACAAAGCTGTGAACGATCTGAGACAAGCCAAGAAGGGCATTCTATGCCATCAAAAGGAACATAAAATTTGACATATTAGGATCTGGCAAAAAAATAATTGAATCAGTTATAGAACTCATTGCCCTTTATGGTTGTGAGGTCTGGGGTCCGCTCACCAACCAATAATTCCCAAAATGGGACGAACACCAAATTAAGACTCTGCATGCAGAATTCTGCATGCAGAGCAGAATTAGGCCGATACCCGCTAATGATCAAAATCCAGAAAAGAGCCGTTAAATTCTACAACCACCTAAAAGGAAGCGATTCCCAAACTTTCCATATCAAAGCCATCACCTACAGTGAGATGAAACTGGAGAAGAGTCCCCTAAGCAAGCTGGTCCTGGGGCTCTGTTCACAAACACCCCCACAGAGCCCCAGGACAGCAACACAATTAGACCCAACCAAATCATGAGAAAACAAAAAGATAATTACTTGACAGAATTAACAAAAAAAAACAGAGCAAACTAGAATGCTATTTGGCCCTAAACAGAGAGTACACAGTGGCAGAATACCTGACCACGAAAGCTTTGACTATGTACAGACTCAGTGAGCATTGCCTTGCTATTGATAAAGGCGGCCGTAGGCAGACCTGGCTCTCAAGAGAAGACAGGCTATATGCACACTGCCCACAAAATGAGGTGGAAACTGCGCTGCACTTCCTAACCTCCTGCCCAATGTATGACCATATTAGAGACACATATTTCCCTCAGATTACACAGATCCACAAAGAATTCAAAAACAAACTCGATTTTGATCAACTACCATAACTACTGGGTGAAATTGAGAGAGAGAGGTTAGAGATGAAGTAACAAGGGAGATATCTAAAAATGAATTGATAGCAAAGGGGAAAGAATACTTTGGGAATGTTCAGAAATGAGGTGAGGAGGGTGACAAAGGTGGAGGGAACAGGTATGGCCCTCTAAGTCTGACTAGTATGAACAGTGTAAGAACTGGTCATTTGGACTATTTTACTCAAACGTCTATATTAGGGCTCCTGCTAAGAAAACACATTAGAACATCAATCAAGGATTGTCAAAGTCAAAGTCAAAAAAGTCAAAGTCACCATTATTAGTCAGTTGTACAACCGAATGCCTTCAACTGAAATGTGTCTTCCGCATTTAACCCAACCCCTCTGAATCAGAGAGGTGCGTGGAGGCTGCCTTAATCGACATCCACGTCTTCGGCGCCCGGGGAACAGTGGGTTAACTGACAGATTTTTACCTTGTCAGCTCGGGGATTACGAAGTCCAACGCTCTAAGCACTAGGCTACCTGCCGCCCCGTGTGCGTGTGCATGTGTGTGCATATGTCTTGTCTGTGTGTGTGTGCAGGCATACGTGTGTGCGTGTTCCATGCCCCCTACCATCTTCCAATGTGGTAGCGTTGATCTCAGAGCTGGACGGGCCTGTGCCGGCCCTGTTGAAGGCCTGGACCACCACTCCATACTGGGCAAACTTCTTCAGGTTGTCCAGGGTGTACACCTCACTGTCCCCCGTAGCCTTCATCTCCACGATACTGTACTGGCCGTTACTGCCCGGCCCGTTCTCACGGTAACCAATCTGGTACCCCCGGATCACCCCGTTCTGAAGCTCCTTCCTGGGGGCCTAGAGAGAAGGAGAAGAAAGAGATGAGAGAATGAAAGAGCAAAGAAATTGACATTGATAGATTGTATTGTAGGGGAAAGGTTATGTGGCATGAACAGATATGTGAATCTCATGTGATTCTAGGTTCTAATTTCAGGCTGGTCCTCGACTGGTCCTCGACTAGTAAAGAGCATCTCATTTCATATTGCTCTGACGTTTGTAATAAACTTGAATCCTGAATCTACAGGTGGTTTACCTTCCAGGTGACACGGATGCTCTGCGAGGTCATAGGCTGGAGGAAAACCTCCATTGGAGGACCATCAGGCTCTGGAGGGAGGAAAAGAGAGATAGTCAATCTTTTTCAGTGCAGTCAAAGGTCATCTCATCGATATCTGTTTGTGTGTGTGTGTGTGTACAGTGCATTCGGAAAATATTCAAACCCCTTGATTTTTCTACATTTTGTTAGCTTCTTCCATCCCCACCTCCCTGACCAAGGCCCTTCTCCCCCGATTGCTCAGTTTGGAAGGGCGGCCAGCTCTAGGAAGAGTCTTGGTGGTTCTAAACTTCTTCCATTTAAGAATGATGGAGGCCACTGTGTTCTTGGGGACCTTCAATGCTGCAGAATGTTTCTGGTACCCTCGACACAATCCTGTCTCGGAGCTCTATGGACAATTCGTTTCACTCATGTCTTGGTGTTTGCTCTGACATGCACTGTCAACTGTGGGACCTTATATAGACAGGTGTGTGCCTTTCCAAATCAAGTTGTAAATACATCTCGAGGATGATCATTGGAAACAGGAAGCACCGGAGCTCAATTTCTTGTCTCATAGCAAAGGGTCTGAATACTTATGTAAATGAGGTATTTTTAATTAAAATTTTTAATAAATTGGCAAAATTATCTAAAAACCTATTTTTAGTCAAAGTCACCATTATTAGTCAGTTGTACAACCGAATGCCTTCAACTGAAATGTGTCTTCCGCATTTAACCCAACCCCTCTGAATCAGAGAGATGAAGGGGTCTGCCTTAATTGACATCCACGTCTTCGGCGCCCGGGGAACAGTGGGTTAACTGCCTTGTTCAAGGGCAGAACAACAGATTTTTACCTTGTCAGCTCGGGGATTCGAACTTGCAATCCTCCGGTTACAAGTCCAACACTCTAACCACTAGGCTACCTCCTCATGGGATATTGTGTGTAGATTGCTGAGGGTTTTGTTTTATTTAATGCATTTTAGAATACGGCTGTGACGTAACAAAATGTGGAAAAAGGGAAATTGTCTGAATACTTTCTGAAGGCACTGTATGTGTGTGGTTGTGTCAGACTCACGTGCTTCCTCTGTGCTGATGGTGAGCTCCTTGCTGGCTTGACTGTGTCCAATCTTGTTGTAGGAGAACATGCGGATGCTGTAGACTTGGGCAGGGTGTAGATCCACGATGTTGGCCTGGTTATTGGTGGGAGAGATCTTTCGGGTGGCATGCTTCAACTCCCACGGATCTGTGTGTGTTTATGAGTGTGTGTGTGTAAGAGAGAGAGTGAGAGTGTGTGTGTGTGTATATATATGTATGTGTGTGTGTGTGTGTGTGTGTGTGTGTATGTGTGTGTGTGTGTACGTAAGAAGTGAGAAGATACATTAGTCGGTTATAGTTATGTTCTCAGTCAATCCCCAGTTTAACCCCTGCTGTCCCCTGGCATACCGGTCTTGTTCTTGTACTCGATGTCGTAGCTGGTGATGATGCTGTTGCCGTCAAATCTCTGGGTCCAGCGCAGGTTCATACTCCGATCCTTCACCTCTCTCACCTCCAACTCTGGAGGGTCTGGGGGCTCTGAGAGAGAAAGAGGGAGAGAAAGAAAGGAAAGGAGATAGATGTAAGGTAGAACCCTTTTTAGTTCCAGGTAGAACCCTTTTTAGTTCCAGGTAGAACCCTCTGTAGAAAGGGTTCTAAATGGAACCAAATAGGGTTCTCCTATGGGGACAGTCGAACAACTCTTTTAGGTTCCAGATAGCACATATGTTTTTAAGTGTGTAGAGGGAATGGAACATAGTGTGAAAGAAAGTGATCCTGTACTGATTTTTGCTCTCTCCTAATTCATGTCACTGTAAGCAGGTAGGTGTCTATTCATTAGGCACCAAACGGAAGAAAACGGACTGAAACAGGGATGATTACCGGAACTAGCATTTTCCATTGCAAAACGCATTGCTACGGTGTGCGCTAATGAACGTGACCCAAGTATTTCCATCGGGTGATTGTCTGACCCACTGACCTTGCACAGTGAGCTGGATGAGTCCCCGGCCCTCTCCATATGAGTTGATGGCATGGCAGGAGAAGAAGACCGAGTCACCACGTTCTGCTGGCTTCAGCTACACACAGAGAGAGAGAGAGAGAGAGAGAGAGAGAGAGAGAGAGAGAGAGAGAGAGAGAGAGAGAGACTACGTAAAGCCACCTCCATACACATCTCATCTGATCTCATATCCTCCGTTTTGTGTATCTGATGTCCTAACCCTCTAAATGGTGTGTTTTTATCTGTGTGTGTGTGTGTGTCTGTTTCTGTGTCTGACTGTATGTTTGTGTGTGTGTATGTCTACAGTATATGAGTGTGACCTACCTTCAGCGTAGACAATACTTCATCACTCTTCTCGTTGGGGCTGGTGGTGATGGCGTAGCGAGGGTTACGGTCGGGGTCGATGACCGTGTCACCACGCTCCCAACGGATGATGATAGGCCATTCCCCCCTCGCTGTGCAGTTCAGCTCCTTAATCTGGCCCTTAATGGCCATGGTGGTGTTGGGGTGCGACGTGATCATCGCTGGGACTGGAGAGAGAACGGTGGAGGGAAGAATGAAGGTGGGATGGATGGCGGGAGTGACGAGGGAAATAATGGGACAGAGTCCGACAGGGAAATACAGGCAGAGTTTGAGTTATACATGAGTTTCCACCAAAATATAAGAATCAACTTTCGCACTAAGATCATTTTAAAGGAGGGATGAAATGACTGATTTAGCCTCGGCTTTAATCCTCCTCATTAGGAAATGCAACTGAGAATGATATTTTAATTGAAACAGTGTAACCAAGTCTTGTGTCTGGATTTATAACCACTTTTGTTGGTTACTACATGATGTGCTATTTCATAGTTTTGATGTCTTAACTATTATTCTACAATGTAGAACACAGTAAAAATAAAGAAAAACCCTGGAATGAGTAGGTGTGTACAAACTCTTGACGGGTACTGTACACGCCTTGCTCTCTCATACTCAGTTTAGTGGGAACTGTGTGAGTAAGCACCAGGAAGGATGCTCACTCTCCCCATCCCTCTCTCCTCCTCTTCAATCACTCACACGCCATCCTCTTCAGCTCCTCCCTTACTCCTCACACACACAATCGATCTGAGGAGAGTTCCGCTGTTTTGTTTTCATCACTTATTCATCCCCCCCTCCCCCCCTTTCCTCCCTCTGCCGAGCAAAACAGACAGAATTGAGGGAGGCAGAGGAGAGGAACGGTTCAATCAATAACACTAACACCGTCTCAGAGTGAGGGAGAGACAGAGACAGAGAGACGTAGTGAGAGTGGCACCTACACAGCGAGTGAGCGAAGCGGAGGAGAGAGCGAGAGCAAAAAAAAACGAGTGAGAGCAAGATCGGGAGTGAGTGAGAAACATCTCGGTTGTCTGTAAAGTTGCTGCAGGAGGACAGTCTGCTATTTAAAGCTAGACACAGGCCAGAGGCTTCAGAGGCTAACGTACACGATAAGGGCACTTTGTCAACACCACAAGCATTTCGCTACACCCGCAATAACATCTGCCAAACATGTGTATGTGACCAATACAATTTGATTTGATTTGACAAGCGCAAAGGTGTGTGTGCGTGTGTGTTTAGATGCTGATGTAACTGAAGGCCAGTGCAGGGTCGACAGATTGATCGCAGATAATGATGAAAGACAAAGTGTTTTTTGAAGACTGATCCCTAGAGTCATAAAATCCATCTCTCTCTCTCTCTCTCTCTCTCTCTCTCTCCTGTTCTGTATTGTATCATCAGTATATCCATGGTCACTCTCTCTCTCTCTGTGTGTCATAGCTAGCTATGGTAGTGCTATCAGAGTCGCCTCATTGCTTTGACACACTGAGTGACTCATGAGAGAGAGAACACAAGAGGAAAACCGATACTCTAGGCTGACTGGAGTGTTCCAGCCCTCACTGAAGCCATCTTATAGTGGTTCTGTGTGGCTCAGCTGGTAGACGCACTGACTGTTGTAAATCACTTTGGATCAACGTGTCTGCTAAATGGTATAGGACATCTGAACGGTTTTAGGATGATATCAAACACAGCTAGATATACAGTAACGGCAAATGCTGTAAATCAATGGGTGAGGATGGGTACCTTTTGCGTGCTTCCACATGGGAGGGGGGTATCCGTGGGATACAATAGCAAAGCCATGATCTCTATACCAGGAAAGCAGCAATCCTTTTGTTTCTTAACTCCTATCAGCTAGTTTTCTAAATTTTCTTTGATCAAGTACCTTGTTCATGTTCCTCACTGTTGCAGTCAGACTCACTCTTGACCATGCTTTTGCCAATGTCACAGCTCACTCAGTATGTGTGTGGTTGAGAGCATGTGGTTATGGTGTGTTTTTTTGATTGTCACATAGACCCAATAGGTGCAGTGAAATGTGTTGTTTTACAGGGTCCACCATAGTTGTACAGTGACTGAGGTTTAAGTGCCTTCCTCAAGGTGACATTTAAAGATCTTTCAACTTGTCGTCTCGGGTATTGGAACTAGCGACCTTTTGTTTACTGGCCCAACGCTCTAACCACTAGGCTAACTTTCGCCCTGGTGTGTGGTTGAGAATGTGTACTTGTGGTCCGGGTTGCGGTCAGACTCACTCTTGACGGTCAGGACCATGCTCTTGCTGATGTCGGAGCCCACCCCGTTGGAGGCCTGACACAGGTAGTAGCCCCGGTCCTCCTCCAGGACATGACGAATCAGCAGGGAGCCGTTCCCCATGATCTGGATCCGACCGGTCAGAGGCACTGGGTGGTACTGCTGGGGGTTCCCTGTACCTACCGAGGGGGTGAATTTCACTGATGATTGCAGTATGGTTATGAAGATCATATGCCACTATCTTATAGTGGTTCTGTGTGGCTCAGCCGGTAGACGCACTGACTGTTGTAAATCACCTTGGATCAACGTGTCTGCTATATGGTATAGGACATCTGAACGGTTTTAGGCTGATATCAAACACGGCTAGGTATACAGTAATGCAAATGCTGTAAATCATTGGATGAGGATGGGTACCTTTGGCGTGCTTCCACATGACTTTGGGAGGGGGGTATCCGTCCACGGAGCAGTTGAGGACCCCCGCCTTGCCGTAGATCCCATCCTGGTTATTGGGCTGGACCACAAACTGAGGAGGCACTGTAGGGAGGGGAGGGAGGAGATTAAACTTGGAGCCTTACTGTCTGTCTGTCTGCCAACCGGTCCCGTCTCACCTGTGACAGTGAGCTGTCTCTCAGAGCTGACGGTGGCGGCGTCATTGCTAGCGATGCAGGTGTAGTTGCCGTTGTGCTTGAGCGACACCTTGCCGATCTGCAGCGAGCTCATGTACTCCTTGGTCTCGATGTTGACGCCAGACGAGGGCACGATCTCCTGGCCGTCCTTACGCCAGGTGATGTGGATGGGCATGTCGCCAGACGACACCACGCAGGCGATGTACATGAGCTTCCCAATGGAGGTGGGTGGGAAGTCAAAGGGTTGGATCAGAGGGGGGCACTGAGAGACGGTAAACAGGAGGAAGAGAGAGATAGAATAAGAGGAGAAAGAATTCATGAGGAGGAGGGAAAGGGTCAAAAAGGGAGTTACAGAGAGGGGGGGAAAGCAGATACGTACAGTTGAAGTCGGAAGTTTACATACACTTAGGTTGGAGTCATTAAAACTCGTTTTTCAACCACTCCACACATTTCTTGTTAACAAACTATAGTTTTGGCAAGTCGTTTAGGACATCTACTTTGTGTATGACACAAGTCATTTTTCCAACAATTGTTTACAGACAGATTATTTCACTTATAATTCACTGTATCACAATTCCAGTGGGTCAGAAGTTTACATACACTAAGTTAAAATTTCATTAAATTATGTCATGGCTTTAGAAGCTTCTGGTAGGCTAATTGACATCATTTGAGTCAATTGGAGGTGTACCTGTGGATGTATTTCAAGGCCTACCTTCAAACTCAGTGCCTCTTTGCTTGACATCATGGGAAAATCAAAAGAAATCAGCCAAGACCTTGGACATTGACCCCAAGCATACTTTCAAAGTTGTGGTAAAATGGCTTAAGGACAACAAAGTCAAGGTATTGGAGTGGTCATCACAAAGCCCTGACCTCAATCTTATAGAACATTTGTGGGCAGAATTGAAAAAGCGGTCTACAAACCTGACTCAGTTACACCAACTCTGTCAGGAGGAATGGGCCAAAATTCACCCAACTTATTGTGGGAAGCTTGTGGAAATCTACCCGAAACAATGCTACCAAATACTAATTGAGTGTATGTAAACTTCTGACCCACTGGGAATGTGATGAAATTTTTTTTAAGCTGAAATAAATATTTCTCTCTACTATTATTCTGACATTTCACATTCTTAAAATAAAGTGGTGATCCTAACTGACCTAAGACAGGGAGACAGAGAGAGAGAGATGGATGGATGGATGGCTGGATGGATGGATAGTTCATGTTGAGTGATTCAGACTGGGTGGTGGGCTGGTTGGTAGTTTATGGTGAGTGACCTTCCAGTCAGTCTAATCCTGGAACCCAGCGTCTCCCCGGCCCCCCAACCATCTCCTCTCCAGCCCATAATAGCTGCTCTAATTAGAGCCCAATCGGCAGAGGGAAGAATTGCGTTGCCATGGTGACCACAGTAGGAGTGGGGGCAAGGAATGGGGGCACGTAGAGCTGAGACATCTGGGGATTTAATTTGGGCCTCGTTAAAATTAATCTAATTAAATCAGAGAAATGACGAGATGCACACACACACACACCAGATGACACACCCTTCAGTCTTCCTATGGCAAGCACACATTCAACCTCATCAACCCACTATAAAACAGGCAACACGCAAGCAGTACAGTCTTGAACCTGTGCTCTGACACACACACACACATATATGTCCGCACAATAGCACTCTTGCTTTGTGTGATTGTTGAGTGGTTGAGAGGCTGCAGGAGGCCACCCTGGCCCTTCATCAGAGGTTATTAGAGGTAACGCGTGCACTCTCTCGCTCTTTCACTCACCGCACTCGCTCTTTCACCCACATATTTATTCAAACACAAAACTAACTCACTCACAAGCGTACTCAAATACACACACACTCAATGACGTACACCCAACCCCTCCCTTCTCCCAATACACCGCACAGCATCCAGTAACACAGACAGTCACAAGCATACAGAGAGACTCTTGGACTAGAACTGAACACACAAATAAACTACAACCCCGCCACACTTCCTGTAGAGTAAGTGACCTCTGACCTTTGACTTGGACGTAGACGGTCTGACTGATGAAGATCTGTGGTTGTATGAGCACGCTGCAGAGGTACGCCCCCTCGTCCAAGACCTTCTGGACATCACTTAGCTTCAGTGTACCGTTCTCATACACCACCTGAGATCAAGATCAAGATTAGGATTAAGTTTAAGTTTAAAATGAACATTAGGATTAATATTAAGACTCCCTGACCATGGGAATACCAGCACTTTAACAGTTTACATTTAGACAGTGTCTGCATCCCAAATGGCACTATGGATTCTCTGGTCAAAAAGCACTATGAAGGGAATAGAGTGCAGTTTGGGACACAGAATCTGAGATATGACAATGTCTTTGTACATGTAGCATGATGCAGAGGTGATTGTTGTCATTAGTTGGGTTTTTTCTTGTTGCTCTTGTTTGCGTTTGTGTACAAAATTGAGAAAATTGTGGAGAAAAAAATGCACCCACCTGACGATGGTTGTCGGGCAGCAGAAGCCCCTCCTTGTACCACTTGATTGAGTAGTAGGGATAGCCAATCACACGGCAGTTTATAAAGGTGTTCCTCCCAGCCACCGCTGTGATGTTACGCATATCTCTGATCCTGGGAGAACCTGAGAGAGAGAGAGAGAGAGAGAGAGAGAGAGGGAGAAAGAGAGAGAGAGAGAGAGAGAGAGAGAGAGGGAGAAAGAGAGGGAGAAAGAGAGAGAGAGAGAGACATAGAGAGAGAGAGAGAGAGAGAGAGAGAGAGAGAGAGAGAGAGAGAGAGAGAGAGAGAGAGAGAGAGAGAAGAGAGAGAGGGAGAGAGAGAGAGAGAGAGAGAGAGAGAGAGAGAGAGAGAGAGAGAGAGAGAGGAGAGAGATATGGGGTAGTCAGAGGGTAGTGAAGAGAAGGAGGGGAAAGAGGGAGATCATCAGATGAGGTTGTGGAGAAAAGGGAAGAAGGGAAAGAGGAGGGTAGGAGAGGAGGGAGGGAGGATCGGTGTATGGATGGATCGGGGGTTAGAATGCCCTGTCCCATTTCAATCAAATCTGTTTGTGTGTGTGTCTGTGCGTGTGCGTGCATGTGCATGTAACTGTGTGTGTGTCTATTTCCTGTGTTATGGTGTGTTATAGTGTACGAATACAACCTACATAATCATTGTAATACATTTCTGTTGCAATATCCTGACTATCTTAGCGCATCCTACTGTAGGTGATTTTAGCTTCTAGATTCATTACAAATTCTAGTCTCCTCATATACGTATGTGCTAGAAGCCTTGAATACACCACAAGTTTGCATTTCCTGCTGTGCAGGAAAATTCTCAGAAATAAAAGAGTGATCAAATTAAGATCCTACATCTGTATCAACACAGGTTGAGTCCCAAACGGCAGTCTATAGGCTCTGGTCAACAGTAGCACATTATACAGGGAATAGGGTGCCAGTTGGATGCATCCACAGTCAGTTTGAGGATGGCGGGTGGGGAGAATGAAAGAGGAAACACAATGCATGATGAGTATGTTACCATGGGCAACAGGGCTGGAGGACCCAGAGAGGACCAATGGTGAGAGACGATGGTGTTAGAGAGATGGAGGGATGACAGACAGGAGAGAAAGTGAGGTGTGATGCGTTCATCGGGAGAGTGTTGAGTTTATTTAGTATGAGTGCACTCTCTCTCTTTCTCTCACTCTTTCTCTATTTCTCTCTCTCTTTCTCTCTCAGTGTGTGTTGGCCTTTGAAGTCACAGCTCTGACGAGTCAACCGCAGATGTATTATTCACCAGCTCTGTCACACTGCTCCTTTCTCAGACACTGTCTCACACACCATCTCTTACACACTGTCTCACACACCGTCTCTTACACACTGTCTCACACACCGTCTCTTACACACAGTCTCACACACCGTCTCTTCCACACTGTCTCACACACCGTCTCTTCCACACTGTCTCACACACCGTCTCTTACACACTGTCTCACACACCGTCTCTTACACACTGTCTAACACACCGTCTCTTACACACTGTCTCACACACCGTCTCTTACACACTGTCTCACACACCGTCTCTTACACACTGTCTCACACACCGTCTCTTACACACTGTCTCACACACAGTCTCTTAAACACTGTCTCACACACCGTCTCTTACACACTGTCTCACACACCGTCTCTTACACACTGTCTCACACACCGTCTCTTACACACTGTCTCACACACCGTCTCTTACACACTGTCTCACACACCGTCTCTTACACACTGTCTCACACACCGTCTCTTACACACTGTCTCACACACCGTCTCTTACACACTGTCTCACACACCGTCTCTTACACACTGTCTCTTACACACTCTCACCCACACACCGTCTCTTACACACTGTCTCACACACCGTCTCTTACACACTGTCTCACACACCGTCACTTACACACTCTCACACACCGTCTCTTACACACTGTCTCACACACCGTCTCTTACACACTGTCTCACACACCGTCTCTTACACACTCTCACACACCGTCTCTTACACACTGTCTCACACACAGTCTCTTACACACTGTCTCACACACAGTCACTTACACACTGTCTCACACACAGTCTCTTACACACTGTCTCACACACAGTCTCTTACACACTCTCACACACCGTCTCTTACACACTGTCTCACACACCGTCTCTCTACACACTGTCTCACACACAGTCTCTTACACACTGTCTCACACACCGTCTCTTACACACTGTCTCACACACAGTCTCTTACACACTGTCTCACACGTCTCTCTACACACTGTCTCACACACCGTCTCTTACACACTGTCTCTTACACACCGTCTCTTACACACTGTCTCACACACCGTCTCTTACACACTGTCTCACACACCGTCTCTTACACACTCTCACACACCGTCTCTTACACACTGTCTCACACACCGTCTCTTACACACTGTCTCACACACCGTCTCTTACACACTGTCTCACACACCGTCTCTTACACACTGTCTCACACACCGTCTCTTACACACTGTCTCACACACCGTCACTTACTCACTCTCTCTTACACACTGTCTCACACACCGTCTCTTACACACTGTCTCACACAACGTCTCTTACACACTCTCACACACCGTCTCTTACACACTGTCTCACACACCGTCTCTTACACACTGTCTCACACACAGTCTCTTACACACTGTCTCACACACCGTCTCTTACACACTGTCTCACACACCGTCTCTTACACACTGTCTCACACACCGTCTCTCTACACACTGTCTCACACACCGTCTCTTACACACTGTCTCACACACAGTCTCTTACACACTGTCTCACACACCGTCTCTTACACACTGTCTCTTACACACTCTCACCCACACACCGTCTCTTACACACTGTCTCACACACCGTCTCTTACACACTGTCTCACACACCGTCTCTTACACACTCTCACACACCGTCTCTTACACACTGTCTCACACACCGTCTCTTACACACTGTCTCACACACCGTCTCTTACACACTCTCACACACCGTCTCTTACACACTGTCTCACACACCGTCTCTTACACACTGTCTCACACACCGTCACTTACACACTGTCTCACACACCGTCTCTTACACACTGTCTCACACACCGTCTCTTACACACTCTCACACACCGTCTCTTACACACTGTCTCACACACCGTCTCTTACACACTGTCTCACACACCGTCTCTTACACACTGTCTCACACACAGTCTCTTACACACTGTCTCACACACAGTCTCTTACACACTGTCTCACACACAGTCTCTTACACACTGTCTCACACACAGTCTCTTACACACTGTCTCTTACACACCGTCTCTCTACACACTGTCTCACACACAGTCTCTTACACACTGTCTCACACACCGTCTCTTACACACTCTCACACACCGTCTCTTACACACTGTCTCACACACCGTCTCTTACACACTGTCTCACACACAGTCTCTTACACACTGTCTCACACACCGTCTCTTACACACTGTCTCACACACCGTCTCTTACACACTGTCTCACACACCGTCACTTACTCACTCTCTCTTACACACTGTCTCACACACCGTCTCTTACACACTGTCTCACACAACGTCTCTTACACACTCTCACACACCGTCTCTTACACACTGTCTCACACACCGTCTCTTACACACTGTCTCACACACCGTCTCTTACACACTGTCTCACACACACAGTCTCTTACACACTGTCTCACACACCGTCTCTTACACACTGTCTCACACACCGTCTCTTACACACTGTCTCACACACCGTCTCTTACACACTGTCTCACACACCGTCTCTTACACACTGTCTCACACACAGTCTCTTACACACTGTCTCACACACCGTCTCTTACACACTCTCACCCACACACCGTCTCTTACACACTGTCTCACACACCGTCTCTTACACACTGTCTCACACACCGTCACTTACACACTCTCACCCACACACCGTCTCTTACACACTGTCTCACACACCGTCTCTTACACACTGTCTCACACACCGTCTCTTACACACTGTCTCACACACCGTCTCTTACACACTGTCTCACACACAGTCTCTTACACACTGTCTCACACACCGTCTCTTACACACTGTCTCACACACCGTCTCTTACACACTGTCTCACACACAGTCTCTTACACACTGTCTCACACACAGTCTCTTACACACTGTCTCACACACTCTTACACACTGTCTCACACACTCTCTTACACACTGTCTCACACACCGTCTCTTACACACTGTCTCACACAACGTCTCTTACACACTCTCACACACCGTCTCTTACACACTGTCTCACACACCGTCTCTTACACACTGTCTCACACACAGTCTCTTACACACTGTCTCACACACCGTCTCTTACACACTGTCTCACACACCGTCTCTTACACACTGTCTCACACACCGTCTCTTACACACTGTCTCACACACCGTCTCTTACACACTGTCTCACACACTGTCTCTTACACACTGTCTCACACACCGTCTCTTACACACTGTCTCACACACCGTCTCTTACACACTGTCTCACACACCGTCTCTTACACACTCTCACTCACACACCGTCTCTTACACACTGTCTCACACACCGTCTCTTACACACTGTCTCACACACCGTCTCTTACACACTGTCTCACACACCGTCTCTTACACACTGTCTCACACACCGTCTCTTACACACTGTCTCACACACCGTCTCTTACACACTGTCTCACACACCGTCACTTACACACTCTCACCCACACACCGTCTCTTACACACTGTCTCACACACCGTCTCTTACACACTGTCTCACACACAGTCTCTTACACACTGTCTCACACACCGTCTCTTACACACTGTCTCACACACCGTCTCTTACACACTGTCTCACACACAGTCACTTACACACTGTCTCACACACCGTCACTTACACACTCTCACCCACACACCGTCTCTTACACACTGTCTCACACACAGTCTCTTACACACTGTCTCACACACCAGTCTCTTACACACTGTCTCACACACCGTCTCTTACACACTGTCTCACACACAGTCTCTTACACACTGTCTCACACACAGTCTCTTACACACTGTCTCACACACCGCTCTCTACACACTGTCTCTTACACACCGCTCTCTACACACTGTCTCACACAACGCTCTCTTACACACTCTCACCCACACACCGTCTCTTACACACTGTCTCACACACAGTCTCTTACACACTGTCTCACACACCGTCACTTACACACTCTCACCCACACACCGTCTCTTACACACTGTCTCACACACAGTCTCTTACACACTGTCTCACACACAGTCTCTTACACACTGTCTCACACACCGTCTCTTACACACTGTCTCACACACAGTCTCTTACACACTCTCACCCACACACCGTCTCTTACACACTGTCTCACACACCGTCTCTTACACACTGTCTCACACACCGTCTCTTACACACTGTCTCACACACCGTCTCTTACACACTGTCTCTTACACACTGTCTCACACACACCGTCTCTTACACACTGTCTCACACACCGTCTCTTACACACTCTCACCCACACACCGTCTCTTACACACTGTCTCACACACCGTCTCTTACACACTGTCTCACACACAGTCTCTTACACACTGTCTCACACACAGTCTCTTACACACTGTCTCTTACACACCGTCTCTTACACACTGTCTCACACACTGTCTCTTACACACTCTCACCCACACACCGTCTCTTACACACTGTCTCACACACCGTCTCTTACACACTGTCTCACACACCGTCACTTACACACTCTCACCCACACACCGTCTCTTACACACTGTCTCACACACCGTCTCTTACACACTGTCTCACACACCGTCTCTTACACACTCTCACACACAGTCTCTTACACACTGTCTCACACACAGTCTCTTACACACTGTCTCACACCGTCTCTTACACACTGTCTCACACACCATCTCTTACACACTGTCTCACACAAATCTCTTACACACTGTCTCACACACCGTCTCTTACACACTGTCTCACACACAGTCTCTTACACACTCTCACCCACACACCGTCTCTTACACACTGTCTCACACACCGTCTCTTACACACTGTCTCACACACCGTCTCTTACACACTGTCTCACACACCGTCTCTTACACACTGTCTCACACACCGTCTCTTACACACTGTCTCACACACCGTCTCTTACACACTGTCTCACACACCGTCTCTTACACACTGTCTCACACACCGTCTCTTACACACTGTCTCACACACAGTCTCTTACACTCTCACCCACACACCGTCTCTTACACACTGTCTCACACACCGTCTCTTACACACTGTCTCACACACAGTCTCTTACACACTGTCTCTCACACACTGCTCTCTTACACACTGTCTCACACACCGTCTCTTACACACTGTCTCACACACCGTCTCTTACACACTGTCTCACACAGTCTCTTACACACTGTCTCACACACAGTCTCTTACACACTGTCTCACACACAGTCTCTTACACACTGTCTCACACACTGTCTCTTACACACTGTCTCACACACCGTCTCTTACACACTGTCTCACACACCGTCTCTTACACACTCTCACCCACACACCGTCTCTTACACACTGTCTCACACACCGTCTCTTACACACTGTCTCACACACCGTCACTTACACACTCTCACCCACACACCGTCTCTTACACACTGTCTCACACACCGTCTCTTACACACTGTCTCACACACCGTCTCTTACACACTCTCACACACAGTCTCTTACACACTGTCTCACACACCGTCTCTTACACACTGTCTCACACACCATCTCTTACACACTGTCTCACACACCGTCTCTTACACACTGTCTCACACACCGTCTCTTACACACTGTCTCACACACCGTCTCTTACACACTGTCTCACACACCGTCTCTTACACACTGTCTCTTACACACTGTCTCACACACCGTCTCTTACACACTGTCTCACACACCGTCACTTACACACTCTCACCCACACACCGTCACTTACACACTGTCTCACACACCGTCTCTTACACACTGTCTCACACACCGTCTCTTACACACTGTCTCACACACCGTCTCTTACACACTGTCTCACACACCGTCTCTTACACTCTCACCCACACACCAGTCTCTTACACACTGTCTCACACACCGTCTCTTACACACTGTCTCACACACCGTCTCTTACACACTGTCTCACACACCATCTCTTACACACTGTCTCACACACCGTCTCTTACACACTGTCTCACACACCGTCTCTTACACACTCTCACCCACACACCGTCTCTTACACACTGTCTCACACACCGTCTCTTACACACTGTCTCACACACCGTCTCTTACACACTGTCTCACACAAGTCTCTTACACACTGTCTCACACACAGTCTCTTACACACTGTCTCACACACCGTCTCTTACACACTGTCTCACACACACAGTCTCTTACACACTGTCTCACACACAGTCTCTTACACACTGTCTCACACAGTCTCTTACACACTGTCTCACACACCGTCTCTCTACACACTGTCTCACACACCGTCTCTTACACACTGTCTCACACACCGTCTCTTACACACTCTCACTCACACACCGTCTCTTACACACTGTCTCACACACCGTCTCTTACACACTGTCTCACACACCGTCTCTTACACACTGCCTCACACACCGTCTCTTACACACTGTCTCACACACCGTCTCTTACACACTGTCTCACACACCGTCTCTTACACACTCTCACTCACACACCGTCTCTTACACACTGTCTCACACACCGTCTCTTACACACTGTCTCACACACCATCACTTACACACTGTCTCACACACCGTCTCTTACACACTGTCTCACACACCGTCTCTTACACACTGTCTCACACACCGTCACTTACACACTGTCTCACACTCCGTCTCTTACACACTGTCTCACACACTGTCTCTTACACACTGTCTCACACACCGTCTCTTACACACTGTCTCACACACCGTCACTTACACACTCTCACCCACACACCGTCACTTACACACTGTCTCACACACCGTCTCTTACACACTGTCTCACACACCGTCTCTTACACACTGTCTCACACACCGTCTCTTACACACTGTCTCACACACAGTCTCTTACACACTGTCTCACACATCTCTTACACACTGTCTCACACACAGTCTCTTACACACTGTCTCACACACCGTCACTTACACACTCTCACCCACACACCGTCTCTTACACACTGTCTCACACACCGTCTCTTACACACTGTCTCACACACCGTCTCTTACACACTGTCTCACACACCGTCTCTTACACACTGTCTCACACACCGTCTCTTACACACTCTCACCCACACACCGTCTCTTACACACTGTCTCACACACCGTCTCTTACACACTGTCTCACACACCGTCTCTTACACACTGTCTCACACACCATCTCTTACACACTGTCTCACACACCGTCTCTTACACACTGTCTCACACACCGTCACTTACACACTCTCACCCACACACCGTCTCTTACACACTGTCTCACACACCGTCTCTTACACACTGTCTCACACACCGTCTCTTACACACTGTCTCACACACCGTCTCTTACACACTGTCTCACACACCGTCTCTTACACACTGTCTCACACACAGTCTCTTACACACTGTCTCACACACAGTCTCTTACACACTGTCTCACACACCGTCTCTTACACACTGTCTCACACACCGTCTCTTACACACTGTCTCACACACCGTCTCTCTACACACTGTCTCACACACCGTCTCTCTACACACTGTCTCACACACCGTCTCTTACACACTCTCACTCACACACCGTCTCTTACACACTGTCTCACACACCGTCTCTTACACACTGTCTCACACACCGTCTCTTACACACTGCCTCACACACCGTCTCTTACACACTGTCTCACACACCGTCTCTTACACACTGTCTCACACACCGTCTCTTACACACTCTCACTCACACACCGTCTCTTACACACTGTCTCACACACCGTCTCTTTACACACTGTCTCACACACCATCACTTACACACTGTCTCACACACCGTCTCTTACACACTGTCTCACACACCGTCTCTTACACACTGTCTCACACACCGTCACTTACACACTGTCTCACACACCGTCTCTTACACACTGTCTCACACACTGTCTCTTACACACTGTCTCACACACCGTCTCTTACACACTGTCTCACACACCGTCTCTTACACACTCTCACCCACACACTCACTTACACACTGTCTCACACACCGTCTCTTACACACTGTCTCACACACAGTCTCTTACACACTGTCTCACACACCGTCTCTTACACACTGTCTCACACACCGTCTCTTACACACTGTCTCACACACCGTCTCTTACACTGTCTCACACACAGTCTCTTACACACTGTCTCACACACCGTCTCTTACACACTGTCTCACACACAGTCTCTTACACACTGTCTCACACACAGTCTCTTACACACTGTCTCACACACAGTCTCTTACACACTGTCTCACACACCGTCTCTTACACACTGTCTCACACACCGTCTCTTACACACTGTCTCACACACCGTCTCTTACACACTGTCTCACACACCGTCTCTTACACACTGTCTCACACACCGTCTCTTACACACTGTCTCACACACCGTCTCTTACACACTGTCTCACACACCGTCTCTTACACACTGTCTCACACACCGTCTCTTACACACTGTCTCTTACACACCGTCTCTTACACACTGTCTCACACACCGTCTCTTACACACTCTCACCCACACACCGTCTCTTACACACTGTCTCACACACCGTCTCTTACACACTGTCTCACACACCGTCTCTTACACACTCTCACCCACACACCGTCTCTTACACACTGTCTCACACACCGTCTCTTACACACTGTCTCACACACCGTCTCTTACACACTGTCTCACACACCGTCTCTTACACACTGTCTCACACACCGTCTCTTACACACTGTCTCACACACCGTCACTTACACTCTGTCTCACACACCGTCTCTTACACACTGTCTCACACATCGTCTCTTACACACTCTCACACACCGTCTCTTACACACTGTCTCACACACCGTCTCTTACACACTGTCTCACACACCGTCTCTTACACACTGTCTCACACACCGTCTCTTACACACTGTCTCACACACCGTCTCTTACACACTGTCTCACACACCGTCTCTTACACACTGTCTCACACACCGTCTCTTACACACTGTCTCACACACCGTCTCTTACACACTGTCTCACACACCGTCTCTTACACACTCTCACCCACACCGTCTCTTACACACTGTCTCACACAGTCTCTTACACACTGTCTCACACACCGTCTCTTACACACTGTCTCACACACCGTCTCTTACACACTGTCTCACACACCGTCTCTTACACACTCTCACCCACACACCGTCTCTTACACACTGTCTCACACACAGTCTCTTACACACTGTCTCACACACAGTCTCTTACACACTGTCTCACACACCGTCTCTTACACACTGTCTCACACACCGTCTCTTACACACTGTCTCACACACCGTCTCTTACACACTGTCTCACACACAGTCTCTTACACTGTCTCACACGTCTCTTACACACTGTCTCACACACCGTCTCTTACACACTGTCTCACACACCGTCTCTTACACACTGTCTCACACACCGTCTCTTACACACTGTCTCACACACCGTCTCTTACACACTGTCTCACACACCGTCTCTTACACACTGTCTCACACACAGTCTCTTACACACTGTCTCACACACCGTCTCTTACACACTGTCTCACACACCGTCTCTTACACACTGTCTCTTACACACCGTCTCTTACACACTGTCTCACACAACGTCTCTTACACACTGTCTCACACACCGCCTCTCTACACACTGTCTCACACTCTCTACACACTGTCACACACCGTCTCTTACACACTGTCTCACACACCGTCTCTTACACACTGTCTCACACACAGTCTCTTACACACTGTCTCACACACCGTCTCTTACACACTGTCTCACACGTCTCTTACACACTGTCTCACACACCGTCTCTTACACACTGTCTCACACACCGTCTCTTACACACTGTCTCACACACCGTCTCTTACACACTGTCTCACACACCGTCTCTTACACACTGTCTCACACACAGTCTCTTACACACTGTCTCACACACCGTCTCTTACACACTGTCTCACACACAGTCTCTTACACACTGTCTCACACCGTCTCTTACACACTGTCTCACACACAGTCTCTTACACACTGTCTCACACACCGTCTCTTACACACTGTCTCACACACAGTCTCTTACACACTGTCTCACACACAGTCTCTTACACACTGTCTCACACCGTCTCTTACACACTGTCTCACACAGTCTCTTACACACTGTCTCACACACAGTCTCTTACACACTGTCTCACACACTCACTTACACACTGTCTCACACCACACACACCGTCTCTTACACACTGTCTCACACACAGTCTCTTACACTGTCTCACACACCGTCTCTTACACACTGTCTCACACACAGTCTCTTACACACTGTCTCACACAGTCTCTCTTACACACTGTCTCACACACCGTCTCTTACACACACTGTCTCACACACCGTCTCTTACACACTGTCTCACACACCGTCTCTTACACACTGTCTCACACACTCTCTTACACACTGTCTCACACCGTCTCTTACACACTGTCTCACACACAGTCTCTTACACACTGTCTCACACACCGTCTCTTACACTGTCTCACACACAGTCTCTTACACACTGTCTCACACACAGTCTCTTACACACTGTCTCACACACCGTCTCTTACACTGTCTCACACACAGTCTCTTACACACTGTCTCACACACCGTCTCTTACACACTGTCTCACACACAGTCTCTTACACACTGTCTCACACACAGTCTCTTACACACTGTCTCACACACCGCCTCTACACACTGTCTCACACACTGTCTCTTACACACTGTCTCACACACAGTCTCTTACACACTGTCTCACACACCGCCTCTTACACACTGTCTCACACACCGTCTCTTACACACTGTCTCACACACCGTCTCTTACACACTGTCTCACACACAGTCTCTTACACACTGTCTCACACACAGTCTCTTACACACTGTCTCACACACAGTCTCTTACACTGTCTCACACACAGTCTCTTACACACTGTCTCACACACCGTCTCTTACACACTGTCTCACACACAGTCTCTTACACTGTCTCACCCACACACCGTCTCTTACACACTGTCTCACACACAGTCTCTTACACACTGTCTCACACACCGTCTCTTACACACTGTCTCACACACCGTCTCTTACACACTGTCTCACACACAGTCTCTTACACACTGTCTCACACACTCTCTTACACTGTCTCACACACAGTCTCTTACACACTGTCTCACACACCGTCTCTTACACACTGTCTCACACACCGTCTCTTACACACTGTCTCACCCACACCGTCTCTTACACACTGTCTCACACACCGTCTCTTACACACTGTCTCACACACCGTCTCTTACACACTGTCTCACACACCGTCACTTACACACTGTCTCACACACCGTCTCTTACACACTGTCTCACACACTGTCTCTTACACACTGTCTCACACAAATCTCTTACACACTGTCTCACACACCGTCTCTTACACTCTCACCCACACACAGTCTCTTACACACTGTCTCACACACAGTCTCTTACACTGTCTCACTGTCCGCCTCTCTACACACTGTCTCACACCGTCTCTTACACACTGTCTCACACACCGCCTCTTACACACTGTCTCACACACTGTCTCTTACACACTGTCTCACACACTCTCTTACACACTGTCTCACCCACACCGTCTCTTACACTGTCTCACACACCGTCTCTTACACACTGTCTCACACACAGTCTCTTACACTGTCTCACACACCGTCACTTACACACTGTCTCACACACCGTCTCTTACACACTGTCTCACACACCGTCTCTTACACACTGTCTCACACACCGTCTCTTACACACTGTCTCACACACCGTCTCTTACACACTGTCTCACACACCGTCTCTTACACACTGTCTCACACACAGTCTCTTACACACTGTCTCACACACCGTCTCTTACACACTGTCTCTCACACACACCGTCTCTTACACACTGTCTCACACACCGTCTCTTACACACTGTCTCACACACCGTCTCTTACACTGTCTCACACACCGTCTCTTACACACTGTCTCACACACCGTCTCTTACACACCGTCTCTTACACACTCTCACTCACACATGAATTCAAAGGTAATGTAAGTGTGTGTTTTACTGTGTCTGTGTGAAAGCACAGTTTGGTGATTGTTATTGCGATTGAGTGTATCATCTGTAAGTCAATATTCAGTGAGTTTCTGTGGAGTGTGTGTGTGTGTATGCATGTGGGGGGGGGTACATTTGTTTTAGTGTAAGTTACTGCGATTGAGTGTATCATCTGTCAGTGTGTATCAGTGTGTATGGGATCAGTATGAGTGTGTGTTACTGTAAGCAGAGCGTGTGTTACAGCTGGGTTTGAGATTCCTTGGCAACAACTCATTCTCACTCCAATGTAGCATTCTGGCATGTCTCCTTAGAGCAGACACATGTGTCATAACTGAGCCTCTTACTGAGAGAGATGGGGAGAGAGAGAAGGAAGAAATGGAGAGAGAGGATGGAGAGGTGGAGAGGGATACGGCTCTGGCCGTCAGTGCCACTCCTCCTCCCTGTTGTCCCCGACGATCACGGCGATGACAGTGACATCACCAGGCCTGTTGTCAGTGCTCCCCATCACCCCTCTGACACACGCTCAGATGAGACTTGGCTCTCCTCTCCTCTGTTCTCCCTCTGTTCCTCACCATCTGTCTCTACCTCTCCACTTCCTCCTCTCGGCGTACCTCTCTCTCTTTCTGCATCTCTCTCTCAATGCCCTACTATCCTCCATCTACTCTCTCCATCTCACACTCTTTGTAACCCCCCTATTTTTCAGTCTTCACGACTCTCTCTCTCCCTCTCTCTCTCTCCCATTCTCTCTCTCTCTCTCTCTCTCTTTCAGACTGTGGCTGCCATGGTCGTCCCTCTGTCTCTTTCTTTCTGGATGGAATACCCTGTTCACTCTCCTGGCTTTGACACTCAAACTGTGTGTGTGTGTAATAGAGAGAGCGAGTAGAGAGAGGGGAGGGACAGAGCGAGACAGTGACAGACAAACATATGGGCTGGAAGAACAAAGACTGATAGAGAACTGGCAAGAGTTGAAAAACATCAGATATTTGGAAAGAACAAATGAAGGCATGGGGACGAACAAGTAGCACACACACACACACACACACACAGAGAAAGCAAGGGAGAAGGAATGTGGAGTAGGCGAGGAGAAGAGGGGAGTGGAAAGGAGGAGGAGTAAAGGTAAGGGGGTTTGGGAGGGCGGGTATTAGAACCCAATGGCTGATATTGAAAAGTAGACAGGCACCTCTTACGTTTATGCGCGCTTGGTACTCGGCGCTACCGGCCGAAAGTTGCGTGCGGCGCAGCGATACACCCCTCCGTCGCGGATCTCCGGGCTGCTGGCGTTGGCGTGGGACACGGTGGAGCCGTCCGACAGCGTGTACTGGCTGGCCCTCACCCGGGACGGGTCCCTGGCCACAGCCTCATCATCCAGAGTCCAGGTGATGGTGGGGGGAGGGGCGCCTTTGGCAGCGCACATGAGGGAGAAGGGTTCCCCTGGGACCACCACTCGCTCACTGAAGGAGGACACGATACGGGGCGTACCATCTGAGGAAGAAGGGATGGAGAGGGGGGAGAGGTTAAAGGCTAGGTATTGGGTCATTTCTGATGCACGAACGCGTGCACACACACACACACACACACACAGCCTATCCCTCACACTTCTCACCCTATGAGGTCTAGTTCTTGTAGATGGCAAAACACTGATAGGCACACACACACACACACAACCCCAACCCACCCCTTTAACTCACACACACATTCCTTACCCTCCAGCAGTATGATGGAGAAGTCCTGTGCGGTCTGGCCTTTGCGGGTGGCGAAGCACTGGTAGGCTCCCGAATGTCTCTTCTGGGCAGCGGAGATGAATAGGGTCTCGTTGTGGGCCCCCTGGATGGAGAAGTGCTGGTCGGGGAGGACGGGTTCTGTGTTGCGGTACCAGGACAGGGTGAAGTGGGGAGAACCCTGCACGGCACACGACAGGATCACCGTGCTGCTGATGCCCGTCTTCAGGTTTTTAGGAGATAGAGTCACTCTCAATGGCTCTTTGGAGAGAAGGAGGGAAGGAGAGGGAGAGAGAGGGGAACAGAGGGAGGGAGAGAGAGAGAGAGAGAGAGAGAGAGAGAGAGAGAGAGAGAGAGAGAGAGAGAGAGAGAGAGAGAGAGAGAGAGAGAGGGAAGGAGAAAAGGCAGTCATTTTTTTAAAAGTTAAATTATGTAACTTCAGTTAGTAAATAAGTTAATGAAGTATTTTTCCTGTAAGGGCAGATCCCCCTTATTCAAGGGAACATCACTTGAAATATATTTTCAATATAGGATGAAATGTATGTACAGTAGAATGTTCTGGTACAAAATGGCTGCCGTTTGTTCATCACCCAGGTGAGTGCTACAGTACAGTACAGAGGAAGCTGGTGGGAGAAGCTATAGAAGGACGGGCTCATTGTAATGACTGGAATGGACACTCAATGAGCCCGTCCTCCTATAGCTCCTCCCACCAGCCTCCTCTGGTACAGTACATACTGGCAGTGGAGTCGGGGTACACCGCTCTGAAAGAGGCCTAGAGATGTGGTGGAAACTGCAACTGCACTGCATATAAATAAACTCTCCCATGACTGCACTATGTAGCCCGAGGTAGCTAGAAGGAGAGAGGGGTAGAGATGCCCTCTGCAGAGAGGTAGAGAGAAGATCTCTTTAACTCTCTTCTCTCAAAACGCTTCAAAATCATAGAGCTTGGCTGTGTACGGGGTCCACTTTTACTTGTCTGAGCACAATGTGCATGTTCAGTATGTGTCTGTGAATATGAGACACCCAGAGAAACTGAGACAGAGAGACAGAGAGGGAGCGAAAATGTCAATGAGCAATGAGGCAGCTGGTGTTATGTGCTGTGGACTGCTGTCTGTGTGTGTGTGTGTGTTCGCACTTGCGTGCATGTGTGTGTGTGTATGAGTGTCCCACCGCCCCTGCCCTGTCAGGTAGGGTTTGTGTGAGTTCATCATGATGTGCCCTACGGCCAAACGGACCAACGTCCACTACCCTTACCCCCCATCCTCACCACTCTCTCCCTCCTTCCCTCCCTCTCTCTCTTCAACATCACCTTCCCATTTGTGTCGGTCTAGTCTCCCCAGATCTTTCGTACCCTAAATAATACCCCCTCCTCCTCCCCTCTTCTCCTCCTCCCCTCTTCTCCTCCTCCCCTCTCCTCAGCCCCCAGTGACACACAGGGGAAGCTGCGCCTTCGGAACGCCCAGTGTTCCCTCCTGTCACCATGGCCACGCACGCTCCAAGAGGACCGAAACGGAGCGGGCAGGAGGGGAGCGAGGTGTCCCTGGAAATCAGGATCAAACTCATCCCAGAGAGGGGCTGTGGCGAGGTGACAGGGGGCAAGGACACAGCCAACCGAGCTTAAACGATCCCCTCATCTCTTCCTCTCATCCCTATCAATCCCTCTCTCTCCTTGTTGAAACACCTCTGTTCGGGAGAGGGTGATGAGGCGTTCGGTCATGTGGGAGGAATGCAAAGGCTGAACGTGCAACAATTTTCTATGGTTGAGAGAAGGTGGTGTCTCCATTCTACGTGCAAATGTGGTTGTATTCAGTCACGGGACGGAGCTACAGGATGATACCGTTGTTGTATTACAATCGAGTCCCAGATGGCCAGGACACAACATCATCATACATAGCCTGTGTA
This sequence comes from Brachymystax lenok tsinlingensis, assembly GCA_030435695.1. NCBI lineage: Eukaryota > Metazoa > Chordata > Actinopteri > Salmoniformes > Salmonidae > Brachymystax > Brachymystax lenok. The sequence goes on from CM059794.1 coordinate 6,911,472, forward strand.
GTGTATTTCTCTGGGGTCCGATAGCACCAAACCTACACACGAGGCTTCTTCTGATACTGGATACGCCTACGTAGTCCAAGGCACCAAACTGACCAATGACAAGTCAGCTAAAACACACATCACAATAACGTGTCCAGCTAAAATATAAAAAAAAGTGATTTTAAAATGTCAAACGTTTTACAATGACTGTGATATGTGGTTGTCTGACCTAACTACCCTAAGATGAATGCACTAACTTTTAGTCGCTCCGGATAAGAACATTTGCTAAATGACTAAAACTTCAAATGTAAATATTAATTAATATTCTGTTAACATTCTGAGTGACCTGTGCATTAGGCCACTATGTGCATAGCGACAAGTCTACAGGCCTTCGGCCCAAACAACAAACTGTTCCTGTAACTTGGGGTGAACTAACCCAGGAACAGTACTGGGACATGTGACTTGTGACTCACCGATGACGTTGAGATGACCGGTCACCTCTTTAGAGCCGAGAAGCTGTTGGTGACCTCACAGATGTAGTTGCCGCTGTCGTCCAGACGCAGGTCGCTGACCGTCAGGCCCGTGAGACGGCGCGTCCAGCGGGAGTCGGCGGGCAACGGGCGTCCGTCCTTCAACCAGCGGATGGTGGGGTTGGGATACCCCGAGGCGATGCAGGGCAGCTCCACATTACGCCCCACTTGGACCTCCCCGGACTGGAAACTGTCCAACACTGAGGGGGTGGACTCCGTAGGGTCTGGGGGGGAGGGGGTTCAGAAATACTGATATTGACTCCAAATAATATACTGTGAAGATATATTCAAGGAAAGGAAACAAAGATAACAATAACCCAGGCACTGTAAGACAGTCTTGCACCAATAGACAAAAAAGCACTTACCCACACCCACCCACACACACCCACACACACACCGTGGCGGCCGGTGCCGTTTAAGAGGGAGGACGATTTCAAGAAAAAAAATGGATGAGCATAGCCTTATTTCTATTACAGCATATTAGATGACTGTCATTCATATTCCATTCACCCAGCTCAATGTAGCATTGACAGATTTAGGCTACTACATGATACTAACATGTTCTCTATATCCATCATGAGGTCGCTACAACCTAGCCTATGAATGAAAGTTTACAACATTGAGACACATGGACAGACAGTGACACATTCAATACCGCCTTGCACACTCTTGCCTGCATCTAGTTGATTTAGGGTGTAATCATGTGTCCAACAGTTGCAAACGAGAGTTTCTATTGGACAAATTCAATCCCATTTTGTTCCGTTTGCTTCCGTTTAAGAAAAGTTATTCAACAGAATGAATACACCCCTGATCACAAGTAAACACAGTTCACTTTCATAGCAGCCATTCCTTCTCACATCAATGTGCTCTCCTCCTCTCATCTTTTCCCTTCGCATGTGGACGTCAATGCACAATACATCAGCTGTATGTGACCAGGCGAAACAAATACTACACACAGCCCACATCGTTTTTGCCATATTAGCTAAAGTAACGTCATTGTCAACATAGCTAATAGAACTAACGCGTTAGTACACTTGCTACAATCATGCAGTAAGGTTACAGTGTACAGCCAGTAAGCAGTTTAGCACTTAGACCGGTGGGCCCCCCGGTGGCAATACATTTGTAAAACCAAAAGCTTACCTTGACTTGGAAGAGTTCCAGTGTTGTGTTGGATAGTCATAGCCAGCAAGCTAACATGGCCTCCCTCTGTTAGAGCAGGGTGTTTGAGTAGGTTAAACTAGCTAGTTGCATTTGCTAGCTAAGTAAGTGAAACTCTCTCTCTCTCTTGCTTCTCCTTCATTTTGGAAGAAATTAATTGGTTTAAATCCTCACCACATTTTATGCACTGCAGTGCTAGCTGTAGCTTATGCTTTCAGTACTAGATTAATTCTCTGATCCTTTAATTGGGTGGATAACATGTCAGTTCATGCTGCAAGAGCTCTGATAGGTTGGAGGACGTCTTCTGGGAAGTTGACATAATTACTGTGTAAGTCTATGGAAGGGGGTGAGAACCATGATCCTCCTAGGTTTTGTCAATGTAGAGGAGGACGGAAGCTAGCTGTCCTCCGGCTACACCATGGTGCTACCCTACAGAGTGCTGTTGAGGCTACTGTAGACCTTAATTGCAAAAATGTTTTTTTTTTTATCAATTATTTGGTGACATGATTATATTTAGTATAGTTTTATCACTGAGGAGGATGGTCCTCCCTGTCCTCCTCTGAGGAGCCTCCACTGCCCCCTCTCTCTCTTACCCATAACAGAGAGCCTGGCTCCATTGCTCTGGCGCGTCTCTCCACTGTATTTGTGCTTGGTGATGCAGCGGTAGGTGGACAGGGCATCTTCCTTCTGGACCTCTGATATGTACAGGGCCCCAAACGACGTCAGGAAGAAACGGTTCCCTGTAGAGGAGAAGAGGAGGAGGTGGAGGAGGAGGAGGAGGAGGAGGAGGAGGAGGAGGAGGAGGAGGAGGAGGAGGAGGAGGAGGAGGAGGAGAGGAAAACGTCAGTCCATGTATCAAAAACACAAACACTGTCATGTCAACCCACCACAAGCCAGTCCCTGATTGATGGATTGACTGATTGGTTCATTGTTTGGCTAGCACTAGGGCTGTTACGGTGACCGTATTACCGCCACATCGGTCATGGTAATTAAGCTTCTCCAAGCTGATGCTGCTGATGGTCATTAGTAGCCTACCAAACTTGCTAACTGCCTGGTACTCAGCACTCTAATGTCCCTCTAATCACTCTGACATCAATGCAAATGTAATCGAAAATCTTATCAAACATTTCATGAGAGCCCATGAGCTCATGTTGCGCAACATTTCTATAAGCCATGCAGTTGCGTGAGAAAACAGTGTGATGGCCACTAATAAAAAGAGGAGGTTCCCATAGGCTTACTATAGGCTAGGCCTACTATATTTATTTCTCAACTGTCCTAATATTAAGCACATTGCTTCTCTTTACAACAGGAGTGTAGCCTACCTGGCTGGCATGAAAATAAACAATGGGAAAAGCGTCCTCCATTCGCTTTTTAAGTGCTTAGATGACATGGGTTTTTTCCCCTGACCCTGGTTCGAGACAGGTGCATGATAACGGTCCATTGTAAATCAAAACAAGGCTGAACACCTCATGTAGCCTAGCCCATAAGACTATATGTTTTGGTAAGGTTTGTATCACAACTAAAATTGGCCAAATAACTTCTTAAAACACATTTTGGGGAAGATAATTTTTACCATTTCACCGTTTCTTTAGACCTGTCTAAAATAAATCATGGATTTATTGTGAAGGTGTAGGCTATATTCCATGGATTTATTGTGAAGGTGTAGGTTATATTCCATGGATTTATTGTGAAGGTGTAGGCTATATTCCATGGATTTATTGTGAAGGTGTAGGCTATATTCCATTTATTTATTGTGAAGATGTAGGCTATATTCCATTTATTTATTGTGAAGGTGTAGGCTATATTCCATGGATTTATTGTGAAGGTGTAGGCTATATTCCATTTATTTATTGTGAAGATGTAGGCTATATTCCATGGATTTATTGTGAAGGTGAAGGCTATATTCCATTTATTTATTGTGAAGATGTAGGCTATATTCCATGGATTTATTGTGAAGGTGTAGGCTATATTCCATGGATTTATTGTGAAGGTGTAGGCTATATTCCATGGATTAATTGTGAAGGTGTAGGCTATATTCCATGGATTTATTGTGAAGATGTAGGCTATATTCCATGGATTTATTGTGAAGATGTAGGCTATATTCCATTTATTTATTGTGAAGATGTAGGCTATATTCCATGGATTTATTGTGAAGGTGTAGGCTATATTCCATGGATTTATTGTGAAGGTGTAGGCTATATTCCATGGATTTATTGTGAAGATGTAGGCTATATTCCATGGATTTATTGTGAAGATGTAGGCTATATTCCATTTATTTATTGTGAAGGTGTAGGCTATATTCCATGGATTTATTGTGAAGGTGTTGGCTATATTCCATTTATTTATTGTGAAGGTGTAGGCTATATTCCATTTATTTATTGTGAAGATGTAGGCTATATTCCATGGATTTATTGTGAAGGTGTAGGCTATATTCCATGGATTTATTGTGAAGGTGTAGGCTATATTCCATGGATTAATTGTGAAGGTGTAGGCTATCTTCCATGGATTTATTGTGAAGATGTAGGCTATATTCCATGGATTTATTGTGAAGATGTAGGCTATATTCCATTTATTTATTGTGAAGATGTAGGCTATATTCCATGGATTTATTGTGAAAGTGTAGGCTATATTCCATGGATTTATTGTGAAGGTGTAGGCTATATTCCATGGATTTATTGTGAAGGTGTAGGCTATATTCCATTTATTTATTGTGAAGGTGTAGGCTATATTCCATTTATTTATTGTGAAGATGTAGGCTATATTCCATGGATATATTGTGAAGGTGTAGGCTATATTCCATGGATTTATTGTGAAGGTGTAGGCTATATTCCATTTATTTATTGTGAAGGTGTAGGCTATATTCCATTTATTTATTGTGAAGGTGTAGGCTATATTCCATTTATTTATTGTGAAGGTGTAGGCTATATTCCATTTATTTATTGTGAAGGTGTAGGCTATATTCCATGGATTTATTGTGAAGGTGTAGGCTATATTCCATGGATTAATTGTGAAGGTGTAGGCTATATTCCATGGATTTATTGTGAAGATGTAGGCTATATTCCATGGATTTATTGTGAAGATGTAGGCTATATTCCATTTATTTATTGTGAAGATGTAGGCTATATTCCTTGGATTTATTGTGAAGGTGTAGGCTATATTCCATGGATTTATTGTGAAGGTGTAGGCTATATTCCATGGATTTATTGTGAAGGTGTAGGCTATATTCCATGGATTTATTGTGAAGGTGTAGGCTATATTCCATGGATTTATTGTGAAGGTGTAGGCTATATTCCATGGATTTATTGTGAAGATGTAGGCTATATTCCATTTATTTATTGTGAAGGTGTAGGCTATATTCCATGGATTTATTGTGAAGGTGTTGGCTATATTCCATTTATTTATTGTGAAGGTGTAGGCTATATTCCATTTATTTATTGTGAAGATGTAGGCTATATTCCATGGATTTATTGTGAAGGTGTAGGCTATATTCCATGGATTTATTGTGAAGGTGTAGGCTATATTCCATGGATTAATTGTGAAGGTGTAGGCTATCTTCCATGGATTTATTGTGAAGATGTAGGCTATATTCCATGGATTTATTGTGAAGATGTAGGCTATATTCCATTTATTTATTGTGAAGATGTAGGCTATATTCCATGGATTTATTGTGAAAGTGTAGGCTATATTCCATGGATTTATTGTGAAGGTGTAGGCTATATTCCATGGATTTATTGTGAAGGTGTAGGCTATATTCCATGGATTTATTGTGAAGGTGTAGGCTATATTCCATGGATTTATTGTGAAGATGTAGGCTATATTCCATGGATTTATTGTGAAGATGTAGGCTATATTCCATTTATTTATTGTGAAGATGTAGGCTATGTTCCATGGATTTATTGTGAAGGTGTAGGCTATATTCCATGGATTTATTGTGAAGGTGTAGGCTATATTCCATGGATTTATTGTGAAGATGTAGGCTATATTCCATGGATTTATTGTGAAGATGTAGGCTATATTCCATTTATTTATTGTGAAGATGTAGGCTATATTCCATGGATTTATTGTGAAAGTGTAGGCTATATTCCATGGATTTATTGTGAAGATGTAGGCTATATTCCATGGATTTATTGTGAAGATGTAGGCTATATTCCATTTATTTATTGTGAAGGTGTAGGCTATATTCCATGGATTTATTGTGAAAATGTAGGCTATATTCCATGGATTTATTGTGAAAATGTAGGCTATATTCAATTTATTTATTGTGAAGATGTAGGCTATATTCCATGGATTTATTGTAAAGATGTAGGCTATATTCCATGGATTTATTGTAAAGATGTAGGCTATATTCCATGGATTTATTGTGAAGGCGTAGGCTATATTCCATGGATTTATTGTGAAGGTGTAGGCTATATTCCATGGATTTATTGTGAAGGTGTAGGCTATATTCCATTTATTTATTGTGAAGGTGTAGGCTATATTCCATTTATTTATTGTGAAGATGTAGGCTATATTCCATGGATATATTGTGAAGGTGTAGGCTATATTCCATGGATTTATTGTGAAGGTGTAGGCTATATTCCATTTATTTATTGTGAAGGTGTAGGCTATATTCCATTTATTTATTGTGAAGGTGTAGGCTATATTCCATTTATTTATTGTGAAGGTGTAGGCTATATTCCATTTATTTATTGTGAAGGTGTAGGCTATATTCCATTTATTTATTGTGAAGGTGTAGGCTATATTCCATGGATTTATTGTGAAGGTGTAGGCTATATTCCATTTATTTATTGTGAAGGTGTAGGCTATATTCCATTTATTTATTGTGAAGATGTAGGATATATTCCATGGATTTATTGTGAAGGTGTAGGCTATATTCCATTTATTTATTGTGAAGGTGTAGGCTATATTCCATTTATTTATTGTGAAGGTGTAGGCTATATTCCATTTATTTATTGTGAAGGTGTAGGCTATATTCCATTTATTTATTGTGAAGGTGTAGGCTATATTCCATTTATTTATTGTGAAGGTGTAGGCTATATTCCATTTATTTATTGTGAAGATGTAGGCTATATTCCATGGATTTATTGTGAAGGTGTAGGCTATATTCCATTTATTTATTGTGAAGGTGTAGGCTATATTCCATTTATTTATTGTGAAGGTGTAGGCTATATTCCATTTATTTATTGTGAAGGTGTAGGCTATATTCCATTTATTTATTGTGAAGGTGTAGGCTATATTCCATTTATTTATTGTGAAGGTGTAGGCTATATTCCATTTATTTATTGTGAAGATGTAGGCTATATTCCATGGATTTATTGTGAAGGTGTAGGCTATATTCCATTTATATATTGTGAATGTGTAGGCTATATTCCATTTATTTATTGTGAAGGTGTAGGCTATATTCCATGGATTTATTAGACTTTTTAAAATGTAGATGTTCCAAAGGTCTGCATCAGTGGCTTGTAGTCTATGCGTGGAAGCCTGGAGATGCTAAATGTGTTTATGTTAATTAACGGTCAATTACCGTGAGACCGGCAGTTATTTGCTTGACAATCACCGGCTGACAAAATGTAATGACCGCCACAGCCCTAGCTTGCACAATTAAACCCAACATTGTATACCCCCCCTCCCCTGGAGCTTTTAAGAGAGCAGCTATCAACTGCTGTCCATCTAATGATTTATGCTTTTGAAATACAGTACAGAGTACGTTAAGGCAAAAGAGAGGTGAGAGAGTGAGAGAGAAGGAGAAGGAGAGAGAGAGAGAGAGAGAGAGAGAGAGAGAGAGAGAGAGAGAGAGAGAGAGAGAGAGAGAGAGAGAGAGAGAGAGAGAGAGAGAGAGAGAGAGAGAGAAAGAAAGAAAGAGAAAAAGGAGAGAGAGAGAAAGAGAGAAAGAGAAAGAGGTTATGTGTTAATATTTCAGGGGTTGTGTTATTGTAAAAGGTAAATTAGTGTCATGTTCATTTCACATCAGTGAGTGCTTAGCCTGCCCCTGATTTATCCTCATGTCGATAAGGCCCGGATCCAACAAGAAGCCCACAGACACACAGAGTGGATTTCAGTGTTCATCCCTTTTACACTCTTCTGTTAACGTTCATCTGTCTGTTCTCCACTGGCTTGGGTTGAGACAGGCTGTATTATTCCACGGTCTGTGAGTTTTGGGGATTGTTATATAAGTGCTATGAGTGTGTGTGTGTGTGTGCGCGCGTGCGTGCGTGCGTGCATGCGTGTGTGTGCGTGTGTGCGTGTGTGTTTTAGAGTGTATCAAGGGTATTTTCAGATTGGTTCTTGTTTGTTAACCGCTGTGTTCGCAAGGGCTCTGGGAATGTTGACATCTAGTAAATGCATGAGAAAGTTGGAGGGAAACATTTTATTTGAGTGTATACTATTCACCACACACACTAGCTCTGAGGGAAAGTGCCTATAGCTATTGGTCAGCATCTGGCCAAGCACAGAAAACCTAATAAATGCAAAGACATAAGGTTTATTTCTGATATTTTGAAAAGTATACTCGTCTTCATTTTTGGTGTCTGTGAGTTTATAAAGGAGCGTGTGTGTGCATGTGTGTGTGTGTGTAAGCATGTGTGTGATTGTATGTGTTTGTGAATGATAGGGAATGTGTGTGAGTGTGTGAGAGAGTATCAATGAATACAAACGCGTGTGTGTGTGTGTGTTTGTGCTGGCAGCGGCAGTGTGAGGGATGGCGATCGATGCACTTTATGGCTCCACAGCTCCATCCAAAGGAGATTTATTAACGCAGAGACGACAGGGCTGGCTCCCTGCCACACACACGCTCGCACACACTCATGCGTATACACACACACACACATGCGCACACACACACACATACACACACACACACTCCATCACTCTAACAAGACTCAGATGGCAACGGGAGTGCCTGTACCTTCCTGCCTTCAAAACTGACAACAACCTCATATCAGCACACAACATTCTCACAGCATTCAACTATCTCCTAGTCTGGCTTATATGTTCCAGTCATACACACACACACACACACACACACACACACACTGTATACCGTTTTCTACTATGAGTGTTCATTAAAGATTGTTTAATATGTATTCACCGGTGTGTATCCTTTTGTACTACTGTAGCGGTGTGTGTGTGTGTGGCTAACTGTTGTCGTGCTGAGTGCTAGGCCGTGAAGGCTGTAATTGTGGGCCTGCCCTTCTGTTCCAACCTGGGTATTAAGTCTTACAGGATAATGTGCACTTGGTGAGTTTAACCCCCAACAACACCCTCACCACCCTGTCACAACACACTGACACAGACAGGAAGTGCATCTGAAATGGCACCCAATTCCCTACATAGTGCCCTACCTTTGACTAAGGACCATAGGAGCCTGATCAAAACTAGCACACTATGTAGTGAATAGAGGGCCATTTCAGATGCGGCCAGCGAGAGAACGAGCACATTACAGAATAGAAGGGAAAGACGGCAGAAAGGAGAGAGGACAGAGAAGGAAGGGATAGAAGAAAGGGGTGAGGGGAGGGCCAAGGATTGAGAAGGAGTAAAGAGGAAGAGGGAGTGAGAGCTAAGCAAAAGGACACACCGAAAGGGGGAAGGGCTAAGAGGGGAGTGGACAAGGCATTCTCTTCAATCTAATTGATGAGCAGCGGATTGTTTCTCCGCCTCCGTCCCCTCCTCCCTCTCCCCCCAGACAGTATATTATGGCTCCATCAGTAGTGGAGTGTTCCTACTGATGACGGCTAAGGCCTCCACTGACAGAGAATCCTTCAGAGGTTTACCATGGATCTGTCTCTTCACCTCCCCCTCACTCCCTCTCTTCACCTACCTCCCTGCCTTCTCTCTCTTCCTCTCCTCTCCCTCTGTCTTTCCATCCGTCTCTTTCTCTACCGACCTCCCTGCTACCGATCCCTCTCTTTCTCTCTTCTCCCTCCGCCCGTCCCTATATCCCTCAGCTTATTCAGTGTGGTTAGTAGCCATAGTGGCAGATGGAGTGAAAAATTCATCACTAAATCACTGTTTTCACTCTTCCCTCTACTGCCCCCTCCCCCTCTCTCTTTTTCAAATTCAAAATACTTTATTGGCATGGAAAGTGTTGCCACATACATTACCAAAGCGAACGCATAGACACACGTCAAATCAATGATGACTTAGGTAGATAATAATAGGACAAATAGCAATAAACAATGAGCAAAAACAATGAACAGGCCACTGCCGTAAGAAACGAATGAGGACAATAATGGAATGGTGAGATAGACACAGGTAGTAATGTTATTGCTCTGGTTGGTCTCTCTCTCTCTCTCTCTCAATTCCGATTGCTTTATTGGCATGCAATATGATTTGTAGATATTGCCAAAGCAGTACAGTGGTGAATGAAATCAGCAGCAATAATAATGGTAGATGTACACAGGTACAACACTACTTCTGTTGTATTATCTTCGGTCGATACATTTACCATTAGAAAAAGAAAAAGAACGAGTGGGCAATAAGTAAACAGCAAAAGGTGCGTCAGTTATACGCAACATAAATACTTCAGCGAATGAATGGTCGTGGTTTGTCCCTCACCCAGAATAACGCTCAGCTTTATGTCATTAGTAAATGCCCAGAAGTTAGGAATTGATTAAGATGTTTTCTTGAAAAAATATTCTCTTATTGGGGGAGTATTTCTCACAGTAGAGGACAAAAGGGGATCTCTGTCTCTACCTCCCCTGTCGTGCAGTGACCACATAGACACTCCTCTTTGGGCAGACATGTCTTTTTGTGGCTCCCTTTTTCTACAGACAGTTGGTGGTTGCTGAGCCTGTATTTGGTCAGGATTTGTCTCTGTTTTGTATCTCTGACAGGGTAGAGATTATCCCTCCATCCCTCCCTCCCTCCCTCATCTCCCTTTTTCTAGGGGCATTTGGGACTGACACACCTGTCGTTAGGAAGACTGGCTGGGCCTGGATGGAGAGAGTCAGTGGAGGAGAGAAAGGGCTGACCCCACAGGAAGGAGGGCAGATGGAGATTGATGGAGGGGGAGAGAGAGGGAGAAAGAGGAAAGAGGGATGGGGGGGCCGCAGGCATATGCATCACACATGTGCACAAACGATTCACTTCTCTCCTCGCATGCAAGCCTTTCCTTTCGGGAGCGCAGATCAATTCTTGTCTAGTCTGTCTCTGCCTCTAGGAGTTTGTGTGCCTGGTTGTGTCTCTGTGTGTGTTTGTGTGTGTGTGTGTGTGTGTGTGTGTGTGTATGTGTGTGTGCATAGGGGTCTACCCCACTATGGAAGAAGCTAAAACTCCCCCTCTGCCCCACATCATCCCTCACTCCGTCTCTCCTTCCTTCCCTCTCCTCCCTCCTTCTGTTTCAGAAGGACCTGTAAGTAATGGAGTGTGTTTGGTTGCTCAGCCTGGGGCAGGATGTTAAGTCGAGTGCAGAATAAAGCTGCTGTTGAATTTGTGTGTGCGTGAGCGTGCGCCCGCGCGTCTGTGTGTGTGTAGGCCCAAACTTCTACGCTAAAGGGTCACAAACCATGCACACTCACGCGCGCGCACACACATGTTTTGAGCCCCAAGCATTTCTGCTTCTCCATACGTTTTGAATGTGTAAGCAAACCCCATCATCTCTGAGACATGGTTGCGAGAGGGGAGGGAGGAGGGGAGACAGGACAAGGCATGGCTAAATATAATCCTATCTATATGGCTGCCATTTTCAACAAATCATCTCCAAGTAACAAACGGGGAAGAAAAGCGAGAAAAAAGAAAAAGAACAAAAACTGCCAAAGAAGAAAAGCACATGTAAACGCAAGGGTGCCCAGCGCCAGGGGGGTTTGGTGGACGGGGTAGTAACAACAGATCGACAAACAACAAGAACAACAACAGAACAGAAGTAGCAAGACACTGAGGGAGAGAAACGAAGTGAGACGCATATCGAATGGTAGACCATGAAAAAATAGACGAAGGGACAGATAAAGATGCATGGAGGGGAGGGTTTTGTTCTTGGATCACATGCAAATGATTCTGCCGCCGTCCACGCAATGCTAACTAGGAGGATTTATAACTGTTGGGCCCTTTACTTATTCTCTCTCTCTCTCTCTCTCTCTCTCTCTCTCTCTCTCTCTCTCTCTCTCTCTCTCTCTCTCTCTCTCTCTCTCTCTCTCTCTCTCTCTCTCGTCTATGTCTATCGCTGTTTCGCTGGCTGTTGCTAGGGCCTGTGCGCTCACGTGACAACGATTGGTTAGGGGGCACTGCAGTGGCACACAGTGACCCCGTGTGTGTGTGTGTGTAATGTGTGTGTGAGGAAGGCCCCTTTGTTAACGGTGGTGTTATTTTAGGTGGTGTTAAACGAGTGAAGGAAGAATGAACAGAGAATGAGACAGAGCGAAAGAGAGAGAGTTCTGGGATCAACACGGGCTGGGGCCATGGACTAACTATCACACAGATAATACTTATTTCCCTCATTAAAATGCAATTCCATTTATAACATTTTTCACATGCGTGGATTTTTTTGTTGTTATTCTGTCTCTCACTGTTCAAATAAACCTACCATTAAAATTATAGACTTTTCATTTCTTTGTCAGTGGGCAAACGTACAAAATCAGCAGGGGATCAAATACTTTTTTCCCTCACTGTATATGTTGAAGAGGGTGGGGCTTAAGCTGCATCCCTGTCTCACCCCATGGCCCTGTGGAAAGGAGTGTGTGTTTTTTGCCAATTTTAACCGGACACTTGTTGTTTGTGTACATGGGTTCTCCCCCCAACACCACTTTCCATCAATTTGTATAGCAGACCCTCAAATTGAGTCTAAAGCTTTTTTGAAATCAACAAACCATGAGAAGACTTTGCCTTTGTTTTGTTTGTTTGTCAATTAGGGTGTGCAGTGTGAACACGTGGTCTGTCATACGGTAATTTGGTAAAAAGCCAATTTGACATTTGCTCAGTACATTGTTTTCACTGAGGAAATATACGAGTCTGCTGTTAATGATGAAGCCGAGGATTTTCCCAAGGTTGCTGTTGATGCATATCCCACGGTAGTTATTGGGGTCAAATTTGTCTCCACTTTTGTGGATTGGGTGATCAGTCCTATGTTCCAAATATTGGGGAAAATGACAGAGCCAAGGATGATGTAAACTTCTTAGGGAGCGGCAGCTGAGGTGTCGGTTTTGGAGAGTCTGGCGTGCCCAAAGTAAAAGGCCTGCCACTCAGGCCCAGAAACTAGGATATGCACACAATTAGTACTATTGGATAGGAAACACTCTGAAGTTTCTAAGAGTGTTAAAATATTGTCTGAGAGTATAACAGAACTGATATAGCAGGCGAAAATCCGAGGAATTTCTGTCCTGGAAAAAGTGTTTTTGACACATTGCCTCATTTTGAACACCTCCCTATTGAAAACAGCCATATATGGGAGTAAGATTGCAGTACCTATTGCTTCCACTGGATGTCAACAGTCTCTAGACAGTGTTTGGTGATGTTAGGTTGCTCTAGATGGTAATAGAAGAAACATTTCGAACTAGTCACAGGATGTAAACAGAAGAGGAGGTTTATAGGAGGTTTATATTCCGGTTTAAATATTATAGTAAATATACATAAAAGTGTTCCTAAGGATACATTATCAATGATTGATTGTTCTAGCGCCCCACTGCTCCCTAAGTAGTTTTAAAGAGTTTAAGTATAGCCAATTTGAATTTCTGGCCTGTATATTTTATCATTTCATTGAGGATACATCAACACCACAGGTCTTTTTGGGTTGGAGGGTTTGTATTTTGTCCTGTAGTTCATTCAGTGTAATTGGAGTATCCAGTGGGTTCTGGTAGTCTTTAATAGCTGATTCTAAGATTTGTATTTTATCATGTATATATTTTTGTAGTTTGTTCTTAGTTATAGGGCCAAAAAGATTGGAAGGTTAAATAACTCTTCGTGTTGTTGTTTGTTTAGTGTTTTCCAATTTTCCCAGAAGTGGTTACAGTCTACGGACTATTCAATGGATTTATCTAGCTCTCTTTGTCTCTGTCTCTGTCTCTCTCTCTTTGTCTCGCTCTCTCTTTGTGTATGTGTGTGCGTCCTATGTGAGTGTTTGAGGAAGATGAGAAGAGACTGGTGTGTGTCCATCAAGAACATCCCTTCTTCATTCTTCGATTCTATGGTTAAAACCACTCATCCTAATTTTCACCTTTCAGTCATCTTTCTGCTCTTTCATCACCCCAGTCTACTCTTCTCTGCTGTCTTTCCCTGTGCTCCCTATCCTGTCCCCCTCTGTCTCCATATCATCACAATGTTCTTTCCAAATTCAAATGTCCTGTTTTGGAAATCTACTCCTAGCGCATCTCTCTCTCTCTCTCTCTCTCTCTCTCTCTCTCTCTCTCTCTCTCTCTCTCTCTCTCTCTCTCTCTCTCTCTCTCTCTCTCTCTCTCTCTCTCTCTCTCCCTCTCTCCTTCTCTCTCTCTCTCTCTCTCTCTCTGCCTCCCTCTTACTGGGTGTCTCTTTCTTGTTGACAACCCACCTCTCCCATCTCCCTCCCTCTCTCTTGATCCAGTCATCCGGTATAAGTTGTCCCACATTCTGCAGTGGCAATATAAGTGTGTGAGTCTGTGTATGTGTGAGTGGGTGAGCCTGTGTATGTGTGAGTGTGTGAGTCTGTATGTGTGAGTGGGTGAGCCTGTGTATGTGTGAGTGTGTGAGTCTGTATGTGTGAGTGGGTGAGCCTGTGTATGTGTGAGTGTGTGAGTCTGTGTATGTGTGAGTGGGTGAGCCTGTGTATGTGTGAGTGTGTGAGTCTCTGTATGTGTGAGTGGGTGAGCTTTTCTATGTGTGTACATTTGCTTGTACTCACGTTGAGTACACTATTGAATAAGCCTTATGTAAAACAACCACCCCCAAGTCACCATCCCCATGCTACAGTTGTTATACATAACCACTTTCAGTAACCGACTGTAGGGTCAGTTGCGTATGAAAAGTGTGTGTGTGTCCTTGTGTGTGTGTTTGTGAAAAGTGTGTGTGATTGTGAAGTGTGTGTGTGTGTGCTATTAAAGGTCCATCCACCAGCACAGTGCTGGGCTATTTCCATACATCCTCTATTCTCACACTATTCTCACACTATTCACACACACACACACACACACACACACACACACACACACACACACACACACACACACACACACACACACACACACACACACACACTCACTCCCTCCCCACACAACGACACACACACATAGACCCCCTCCCACACACACATAGACACCCCCCCCCCCACACACACAGAACCCCTTTTCCCACACACACACACATAGAACCCCCTTCCCACACACACACACACACACACACACACACACACACACACACACACACACACACATGCTCGCACACAAACACACACACCCAGCAACACAGCTATGGTGTATGTGGTGTAATATTGGATAACCAGTCCATGTGTGTACGATGTGGGGTAAAGCAACGATGAAATAGTAATGTGGCATATGGCCCAGTGTTTCCCAGCCCAGCCTAGTGACACAGTCACTACACCATGGTAGGGGAAGGCCAACCAGTAGCAGCTCTCAGCTGCAACAAGTTCTCACAGTCTCATGTCAGAATTAGACGTTCATCCATGTTTCTCAAATGTCAAATTTAGAAGTCAAATTTGTAAGTGTTTAAGGTTAAGTTTGGGCATTAACTCAACATTTCTAAGGTTAGGGTTAAGGTTAGGCATTAAATGGTTATGGTAAGGGTTAAGGTTTGGAATAGGCTTAAAACAAAAATCGGAAAACCATTCTATCACTGGATTTGAACATGCAACCATTGGCACCAGAAGCAGATGCTTACGCCCATCCGCCTTGTCCATCCACAATGCAGCAAAACTGACATCTACTTGAAGGTAAGAGCGCTTACTGTTGCCGGTTTCCACATCATCTCCCGACGTCCTCAGACATGGATGGACGTCTAATATTGACTTGTATTACAGGTGACCTGGCTGCTCAACACACCGACAAGATGGAGGGAGAGGAGAGGAGAGAGAATGAGGGCACAGAGTGAAAACAAAGGAAGAGAAAGAGGGTGGGAGGGAGAGGAGGGAGGGAGAGAGAGAGCGAGAGAGCAAGAGAGCGAGAGAGAGCGAGAGAGAGAGAGAGAGAGAGAGAGAGAGAGAGAGAGAGAGAGAGAGAGAGAGAGAGAGAGAGAAAGGAGAGCTAGCTAATTTATTTGATAATTACCACAGACCCATTACAGCTGATTTGGAGTAGGCACTGGGAAGAACCACTAAAAGCTATTTCATTTGAGCTCCCCAGCAACCCAAACCACCTCCCTACGTTTCCAACAAACACACTCACACGCACACTCGTACCCTCTCCCCTCCCACACACGACTACATGTTTATAAATGAATGCATATACACATACAACCACACACAACACACACACATACACCACACACATGACTTGCCCTGCTGAGTCGATTTAGGTCCAACATGTAATTAACTCCCCCATTCTGCCTGCACCAATATCCTGGAGCATGAGGTGCGTGTGTGTGTGTGCGTGTGCATGTGTGTGTGAGTGTGTGTGTGTATGTGTGATGAGACAAGGGGTGAGGGGTAATAAAGATTGGATTGTAATAAAACGTCCCTATCCTCTTAAATCTCTCCCCTCCTCCTTTCATCCTGCCCTTTCAGCCTACCAGCTCTCACAGTCTCACGTCAAAGTTAGACGTTGTTTCACAAACGTCACATTTCTAAGTTGTTCCAAGCGTCCAATTGCAAAGTGTTAAGGTTAGGTGTGTGCATTAGCTCCAAATTGTTCAGGTAAGGGTTAAGGTTTGGGACAAAAATACCAAAAACAACTCACTATCCCCGGATTCAAACTTGCAACCTTTGGAATAAGAGACAGATGCTTATGAAACCAACTTGAAGGCAACAGCGCTCATTGTTGCCCCTAGTGTCTGGTTTCCACATCATCTCCTGACGTCCTCAGACACGGATGGATGTCGAATACTTCCTTGTGCCACGGTTGACCTGGCTGCTCTCCCATACCTGCTATATTAACCGTGCCAGTACAATGGCACATTCACGGAAATGAGTAAAGCTTTAGTGTGATTCCTAGAGTGTGGAATCAATACTGTTCTCTCCTCCCTAACTCTCCTCCCATCTTCTCTCTTCTATCTGTCATCGTCATGTTCTCTTCTTCTCTCTTCTATTGGCTGAGAAGAATTAAGCACGTGTCTGACAATGCGAAATCTATACCTTCCTGACAATAGCCTCTACAGTATCTCTGCGAGTATGTGTCAAGGCTCTCTCTCTCTCTCTCTCTCTCTCTCTCTGCTCCCTCTCTCTATCTGCTCTCTCTCTCTCTGCTCCCTCTCTCTCTTTCTCCGGCTCCCTCTCTCTCGGCTCGTTCTCTCTCTCTCTGCTCCCTCTCTATCTGCTCTCTCTCTCTCTGCTCCCTCTCTCTCTTTCTCCGCTCCCTCTCTATCTGCTCTCTCTCTCTCTGCTCCCTCTCTCTCTTTCTCCGGCTCCCTCTCTCTCTGCTCGTTCTCTCTCTCTCTGCTCCCTCTCTCTCTGCTCCCTCTCTGCTCCCTCTCTCTCTGCTCCCTCTCTCTCTTTCTCCGCTCCCTCTCTATCTGCTCTCTCTCTCTCTCTGCTCCCTCTCTCTCTTTCTCCGCTCCCTCTCTCTCTGCTCGTTCTCTCTCTCTCTGCTCCCTCTCTATCTGCTCTCTCTCTCTCTGCTCCCCCTCTCTCTTTCTCCGCTCCCTCTCTATCTGCTCTCTCTCCCTCTCTGCTCCCTCTCTCTCTTTCTCCGCTCCCTCTCTCTCTGCTCGTTCTCTCCCTCTCTGCTCCCTCTCTCTCTGCTCCCTCTCTGCTCCCTCTCTCTCTGCTCCCTCTCTCTCTGCTCCCTCTCTCTCTTTCTCCGCTCCCTCTCTCTCTGCTCGCTCTCTCTCTCTCTCTCTCTGCTCCCTCTTTATGCTATTCTATTCAAATTCAAAGTAGTATTTCTTCATTAGCCTGGTAGAGTGCTATTGAAATGGGAGCAGTAGTAGAAAGGGAACCAGGGCTGATGTGTAACTCTACTACTCAATGGGAAACAAAATGTTATGTCAGCATTGAGACATGGTTGATATAGCGTTTTAAACAACGTTGCACGGATACTGACAATCATTTCCCCTCTCTCTCTCTAACATTCAAACAGTCTTCCGGTCCATCTTGACATCATTGAGTAAAAGGTTTGTAAGTGTAGGGATATCTGAAGGCTAAAGTACAGAGATACTCACAAGGATGTTCTTTCCTTCACAATAAAATCTGCTTCTATCTGTCTATTCTAATCTCTTCACAAGTCTTCATTCTCCATCCCCACCGCTTGACCTTCTCCTCCCCGTCTCCTCCTCTCCATCTCTCCTCCATCCATCTCTCTCATCTGATTGTGTCTCAGAGTGGTGCAGTGATCGGAGGGAGCGGAGGAGAGGAGAAGAGAAGAAAACAAGAAAAGAAGAGGAGAAGAGAGGGTATGTAGAGGACTAACGCACTCATTAAAAAGCCATGCTTCGCTGTCAAATTCTTCACTGTCAAATCTCTCTCTACCTCCTCTTCCCTCGCTCACTCTGTTCTCTTCCTCTGGCCCACCAATCTCTTTCTCTACCTCCTCTCTCCACTCAGTCTCTCTGTTCTCCCTCCACCATTCTGTCTCTCTCTCTCTCCTTGTGTTGCGAGAAGGTGACGCCGTAGTCTCACACTGAGGATCTCACGCTCTTGGCTCGGGGGAAAAAAGAATCGAAAACAAATAGGGCCTAAAAGAAATGGAGAAAATGCCTTAATGTGAAAAAGGGAGGAATACAGGAGAGAAATAACATCATCATCATCTCTCTTTCTCTCTCGCTCTCTCCCTTTCTCTCTCAGCAATGGCTCCATGACTCTCCCACACTTCAGCAAGCCTAATTAGAACCAGCATAAATATTCAAGCAGCACTATGAAGGAAGGAAAGGAGAAAGAGAGAGAGAGAGAGAGAGAGAGAGAGAGAGAGAGAGAGCGCAATGATCAAGCAGCAGATGCCAAAGGATGAGGAAAGAGAGAGAGATTTAGGACAGGGGGAAGATAAACGGGTAGCAATAGCTCTACCCTTCTTTCCCCCTCTCTCTCCTCTTCCCCCTCCCTGTTTCTCAAAATGGAGTTAAACATTTGTGTGTGATGTTTGCCTGTAGTACCTCTCCTCGGATTGCACACACACATTGTTATACACATACACACAAATGGCCTCTGCATGTACATTTGGCCGTGATTCCATTCTAACAGCGAATGCACACACACACACACACACGTCAACATGCAATGCATTGTGTCGCCTTGACTTTAATTATTCAGTCTCATTGATAATGGATGGGGACACGCTTGCCAACGATGAGAATACTCACAAGGCATATCGAATGCATTATACACACACACACACACACACACACACACAATCGTATTATGCTGTGGAGTAGACACAAACAACGGTGTGTCAATGATCTAATGTCAAACAGGTCTGTTATGTGTCATAGTAAAGCATTATACAGAGCAGAGGGAATCTCAAGAGGCTGGACTTTAAGTTAAAATTGGTCACAGGAGCTTAGCAGGGTGTTTGACAAGCATTGATTCACAAGGCTGGCTCGTGACTTGGCTGACAACTGTAGGCTGTGTGTGTATGTAGAGCTGTGCCACACACACACAGGCACACAAGCACACACGCACAGAGTTCTCACGCTAATCAATAGTGTCCTACACTGTGGTGCCACAACATCTCTTAGACAGCGTGGGGTCAGGGGAAGAGGGGAGGCCTGTTTGCAGATGAGTGCACTGCGGAAGGGGGAAGGTCTGGCTCGACGCACTCCTCCTCTCGCTCCCTCGTTCGCCCGCTCCCCGTGATGCTCCCTCGCCCCTGTTGCTGGGTGTCGTGGCGACAGCGACCCAGAAAAGGCAGAGAAGGAAGAGGAGGAGGAGGGAGAAAAGCAAAGGAGCTACGGAGACAGATGTCGTGGAGCAGAGTAGAGTAGAGGTGACGTGCGGGGTCCCCTTGGTCAGAGACGGCAGGCTTGGGGGGACTGAGGAGGCTGCATAGGAGAGTCCTAGTACCACCGCCCCGTCTCACTATCTCTTCTGCATCGCTGCTCCAACACTCTGTTCCACTTTAACCCAATGTCACCCCGCAATACCGGGGGGGGGGGGCGCAGACAGATTAAAGTGAAGAGGAGAGAGAGAGCTACAGGGGAGGAAGCTGCTGCTGATGCTGACGACGATGATGATGTGAAAGAGTATGGAGAGTACAGATGAAGTGTGTCAACCCCTCCACACACACGCACGCACGCACACACTCCTGCCAGGGAATTCCCTGACTCTTCGTTGAACAAACATACTGCACTCAGCATATGCTACACATGCGTTCACACGAAGTCCCTCACGCAAACCTGCGCACAGACACACACATTGACCCACTCAAGCATTCATTGCGGCCTCGTCAGCTGATCCTGCGTCCCGTGGCATGGCAAGTGTGGGTGGATGTCTGAGGCGTGTGTGTGTGTGTGTGTAGTTCATGACGCTTAACTCTATTCAGTCATCTCCGGCTAATAGGAGGGAACGAGGTAGACTGGAGGGAACTTTCCCGGCATCATAATTCATAGAATCCTAACAAACCTTTGTACACTTTACAATAGACATTTGCTATCCTCCGAATACACATACAGTTATGGCTGTGTATATGAGAGGGAGAGAAGAGCAGAGGGGCTTTGAGGGGAGGAAGGGAGATGGATGGGGAATGGAGAGATTAAGAAATGGAGAAGGGGAAGAGAGAAAGGAGAGATACGGCTCTCTATAATTGATGAGCTGTGTAGTTGTGTGCTTGGTGACATCTGCTATGGCATCGCTAATGCCTGTCCTCTATACTATCCCCCTGAGAGAGCGGGATGGCGGGAGAGAGAGAGAACGTGAGAGAGAGAGAGCGAGAGAGAGAGAGAGAGGGAGAGAGATACACAAGCAAAGACCACAACATAAAACCCACATGCACAGTCATGATCTCACGACCATACCCATATTCACCCTCATAAAAGGCCACATTCAGAGAAACAGCATTTGACAGAGCCTCAGCATAGCATGATGGAAAAGGCAAATACTGCAGTGTGTCACGCTGTGCCAGTGTGTGTGTGTGCCAGTGTGTGTGTGTTTCTATATGAGAGAGAGAGTAGTGCTGATTCCCCAAGAGTGAATGTCATTAAATCAACATAATCAGATGCCATGCCCCCAACCCCCCCCCATCTCTATAGTTGGTCATGCCTACCCCTCACCCTGGCAATTTACATGGCGGCCTGGCTAGAAGGGTCACACCACAAGGTCATTCAGTGTGTGTTTGTGTGCCCTCTGTAGGAACCGATGGGGCTTGTCCTCAAACCAGCATTCTGTGGACTTGGTCCTAAGGCATCAGAATATAGGATGACACATTGACCAGGACTAAAGACATGTATGTACTGTATCCGTGTCCTAGTACAGAGTCAAGACACTACGGGTTGATATACTGTAGAGGAAGCTATATATATCTAGAGGACAGGAGAGGCCCATGGTTAGGTTGGTCTGTATACAGTGCTGCATGAGGAGAATGAGGAGGCCATCTTATGGGTGAGTCAGTCTCTCTCTCTCTCTCTCTCTCTCTCTCTCTCTCTCTCTCTCTCTCTCTCTCTCTCTCTCTCTCTCTCTCTCTCTCTCCAGTTGGCTGGCTGCTGAGATTTAATGGGCTAGGAACTGAAGCTGAACCTCGAATCATAATAATGAGACAAACACGAGGCACATATGCAGAAACAGAGAGAGGGAGGTAGACGGGGAGAGAGAGGGAGGTAGACGGGGAGAGAGAGGGAGGTAGACGGGGAGAAAGAGATTCTTGCACATCTCTGATGTACTTGGGTGATATTCATCAGAGCGACAGACCGTGGGGGAAGAAGCGAGAGAGGAGGGAGTGGGATGAGAGAGGGAGGGAGAGGAGGGGTTGGAGTGGGATGCGAGAGGGAGGGAGAGGAGGAGGTGGAGTGGGATGCGAGAGGGAGGGAGAGGAGGAGGTGGAGTGGGATGAGAGAGGGAGGGAGAGGAGGGAGTGGGATGAGAGAGGGAGGGGGAGGAGGGGATGGAGTGGGATGCAAGAGGGAGGGAGAGGAGGAGGTGGAGTGGGATGAGAGCGGGAGGAGGAGGTGGAGTGGGATGAGAGAGGGAGGGAGAGGAGGAAAAAAACATGGATGTTTTCATTATAACCAATCTACACCGGTACACTACAATATGTGGTTGTTCAATAACATGGCATTCATATACCACATTGTATATCTGTTAGCATTGACATCACTAATATAACAGAGATGTGTTGAATATTCCATCTAAACAATGAGATGGAAAGAGAGAGAGAGAGACTGGAAAAAAGAAAGACGTGACTCAGTGGGAGAGAGAGCGAGAGAGTGAGGGAGGCAGGAAGAGAAAGAGGGACTGTGACAGAGCGGTGACAGAGAGGGAGAGGGCAGCGTGCTGTGTGTGTCAGAGCTCAGTGTGTGTGTGTGTGCGTGTGTCCTCCGGCGCTGGCAAACATTAGATGTATTAAGTGAGCTGACAGGTCCCTCCCCATTACCACTGCTGGTGGCACACAGAGAGAGAGAGAGAGAGAGAGAGAGAGAGAGAGAGAGAGAGAGAGAGAGAAACTGAGAGAGAGAGAGAGAGAAACTGAGACAGAGACAGAGACAGAAGGATAGGGGGTAGAGAGAGACAGGGAGTAGCCGACAGTGGCCCAGACCAAAAGAGGCCTGACTGGTAAAGCATACTGTACACACACAAACACTTGTGAACAAGTAAAACACACTATGTGGAAACACAAGGATTTTGTACTGCCTTGCCTGCACAAAAACATACACTCATAGACAACAACAGAACCACTATCATTATTTCTCACACACACGCTGAATTCCCTCACTGAGCAGAAAAACAGACGCCATTCATCATACACTGACAGCCAGTAGCATGCCCGTGTGTGTGTGTGTTTTGCGTGAGAGTGTGTGATGTGTGACCATTTACAGTACAGCAGTACCACCAGAGACAGGTCCAAATTCACAGATTGCTAAATCCCAAGACTCATGCACCTTACACACATCTGCTACCATTTCACCACTACACTATTCTATTCATGTATTACCAAGTATGTGTTTGCATGACATTTGACCACTGTCCACGAGTACACTGTACTTTATTATTCATTTGGATCCCAGTTAGAAAAAATATTCCAGTTGGTGACATTGTTGTGAGTAGTTTTTTTGTGATTTGGTCTGTGGGACATAAATTCATTACTACAGTGCATTCGGAAAGTATTCAGACCCATTGAATTTTAAAATGTTTTGTTATGTTACTGTCTTATTCTAAAATAGATGACATTTATTTTTTACTTCATCAATCTACACACAATACTCCATAAAGACAAAGCAAAAACAGGTAAAAAAAACCTTTGCTATGAGCTCAGGTGCATCCTATTTCCATTGATGAGTTAGGAAGGACGCCTGTATCCTTGTAGTGACTGGGTGTATTGATACACCATCCAAAGTGTAATGAATAACTTTCACCAAGCTCATAGGGATATTCAACGTCAGATTTTCTTTTTTACCCATCTACCAACAGGTGGCCTTCTTTGTGCGGCACTGGAAAACCTCCCTGTTCGTTGTTGTTGAATCTGTGTTTGAAATTCACTGCTCAAATGAGGGACCATACAGATAATGTGTGGGGTGCAGAAATCATGTTAAACACTATTATTGCACACACATGCAACTTATTATGTGACTTTTTAAGCATAGTTTTACTCCTGAACTTATTTAGGCTTTCCATAACAAAGGGGTTGACATTATGGGGTGCTGTGTGTTGGCCAGTGACAAAAACATCTCAATTGAATCATTTCAGGCTGTAACACAAATAAAAGTGAAAAAGTCAAGGGGTAGGAATACTTTCTGAAGGCACTTTAATAAAAATATTTATACTTTATTATTAGGTAAATTCTTGGCTAGTTAGGGGAAAAACGATGCCGGAACAGACTTTTTTTTGCCAAAGATTGTGCTTACCGATCTGATCCTTCAACACTCAGAGGTATGCCAACTGCATCCTCAAAGCTGTAGCAGTTGTAGCAGCACTGAAAAAGAAGCAATATTATTTTTCTAATATATTTTCTAGCTAGAGATTTGTCGTCATGGCTATTCTGAACAAGTACTGTAAAGAGAATAAGCTGGCAAATCAGATGTATGGCTCAGAAATAACACAATGATACATATAGTCATAGCTAGCTTGTTACAAATAATTGCCTGAGGCAACATTTTAAATTCAGATAAACAAACCAATGCCGCAGTCGAGTCAGTTAGCTAACAAGCTAGCCAGCTACACCAGCTAGCTATATACAGTACCAGTCAAAAGTTTGCATACACCTACTGTACTCATTCAAGGGTTTTTCTTTATTTGTATTATTTTCTACATTGTAAAATAATAGTGAAGACATCAAAACTATGAAATAACCCATATGGAATCATGTAGTAACCAAAAAAGTGTTAAAAAAAATCATTATATATTTTAGATTTAAGATTCTTCAAAGTAGCCACCCTTGGCCTTGATGACATCTTTGCACACACTTGGGATTCTCTCAACCAGCTTCATGAGGTAGTCACCTGGAAAGCATTTCAATTAACAGGTGTGCCTTTTTAAAAGTACATTTGTGGGATTTCTTTCCTTCTTAATGCGTTTGAGGCAATCAGTTGTGGTGTGACAAGGTAGGGTTGGTATACAGAAGATAGCCCTATTTGGTAAAAGACCACATGGTCAGCTCTCATTAGGACTGCCACAGGAAAGGAAGATCCAGAGTTACCTCTGCTGCAGAGTATACATTCATTAGAATTAACTGCAGAATTAACCTCAGATTGCAGCCCAAATAAATGCTTCACAGAGTTCAAGTAAAAGACACATCTCAACATCACCTGTTCAGAGGAGACTGTGTGCATCAGGCCTTCATAGTCTAACTGCTGCAAAGAAACCACTACTAAAGGACACCAATAATAAGAAGAGACTTGCTTGGCCCAAGAAACATGAGAAATTAGACAGGTGGAAATCCAAATTTGAGGTTTTTGGTTCCATCCGCTGTGTCTTTGTGAGACGCAGAGTAGTGTGCTTCCCACCGTGAAGCATGGAGGAGGAGGTGGGATGGTTTGGGGGTGCTTTGCTGGTGACACTGTCTGTGATTAATTTAGATTTCAAGGCGCATGTAAACATCATGACTACCACAGCATTCTGCAGTGATACGCCATCCCATCTGGTTTGCTCTTAGTGGGACTATCATTTGTTTTTCAACAGGACAATGACCCAAAACACACCTCCAAGCTGTGTAAGGGCTATTTGACCAAAGAGAGTGATGGAGTGCTGCATCAGAGGACCTGGCCTTCACATCACCTGACCTCAACCCAATTGAGATGGTTTGGGATGAGTTGGACCACAGAGTGAAGGAAAAGCAGCCAACAAGTGCTCAGCATATGTGGGAACTCTTTCAAGACTGTTGGAAAAGCATTCCATGTGAAGCTAGTTGAAAGAATTCCAAGAGTGTTCAAAGCTGTCATCAAGGCAAAGGGTGGCTATTTGAAGAATCTAAAATATATCTTGAAACTTTTTTAGTTAATACATGATTCCATATGTGTTATTTCATAGTTTTTATGTCTTCACTATTATTCTACAATGTAGAAACTAATAAAAATAAAGAAAAACCCTTGAATGAGTAGGTGTGTCCAAACTTTTGACTGGTACTGTAGCTGCTAATGCTTGAACACAACACTAATCAAGGGACACATACTTGCTACCTATAACACTTGCATGCACATGTACAAATAGCAAAAGCAACATATCAATTTATATCTAGCAAGATCCATAAGCTAGCTATGTCTTACCTTTTCAGCAGAAATAAGGCAAAATCTTGGTCGGTTTTGAATCCATTAGCTAGCTAGCCCTCTCCAAATCCGAGGTTCACTCTCATCTTGGCCCGGGCTCTATCATTTTCCATTTTTGATCCTGTTGGCTCTGCAAAGTACCCTGCTTCTTTGTTTATCTGGTTTTGATGGAGAATCCTCTAGCATCTAGCTACCATCACTCTCTGCAGTTCAGAAAGCAGTTATTACCGGGTTGCAGGGATACAATATTTTGGACCTAACTTCCGTTTCTCCTGAAAAACGGATGTGGGAACTCCGCTCAGGCATCTCTTTATTCCTGCTACGTTGGGTTAAGCGACCAAAAGTGTAAAAAAAAGCCATCTCTGCCAGCAATTCAGCAAAGACGTCTCTTCCTGGTCAGCCAATCAGCTTATGTTGGAAGCCTCTGGATTCATTATGTGCGACACTAAATCTGGCGGGAAATTCCGACCCGACAGGGAAAATGAATCCAGCGGTTCTCAGGCAGGCTAGAGGCGCTATATTGTTTCTGTTGCATCACATCGGATAACCACTAGTGACTTATTAGAGCTTTTGAAAAAAATGTATACAAAAAGTTACATAACAACTCCACGATTAAGTTCAGGCATTCATTTCTGTATGGTTAAGTTAAGGGTTAAAGTTTGGGATAGGGTAAATAATGGAACTAGTGAACACGCGACCCTCAGAGCCGGAGCTCGCGGCCCTAGCAAAACCCAATCCTACTTGATGCTAATAGCTCTCAATGTTGGCCCTTGTTTTTTTTTTTTTTTTTACGTCCAATTTCGAAGTGAATCTTGAGCGACCTGCCTGTATATCTATGTGTGTGTGTGTGTGTGTGTGTGTGTGGTTCAGAGGCAGACTGAGTATCATGGCTTCCCTGTTGAATTATTGATTGGTGTCTTGTCTGGGGTTCAGGTTTAAAGACCCCACCCCCCCTACACTCATACACAAACACATACACACACGCGCATGTACACACACACACACATGCACACACATCTCTATCCTTCACGCTCTCCCTTTCCTCTCAATATCAGTCCCTCTCCCCACCGTCTGCACCTATTTTCAGGCTCAGTTCCAACGGTTCAACAATGTGAATGGCTCAAAGGACTGAACTGTTCATGTGAAATCCATTTCATGTAACAGCACACAGGTAATCTTGATGCTTCAAATAATTGAATGGATCTCCTTATTCCATGATGAAAGTCATTGGTGAAAAGATCCATTAAATTGTTGGAAGCATCAAGATTACCAGTGACTTTTGTCTTTACTCATGGCACTTTTGTCTATATGCAGATGGTTTCATTTCTATTAAACCCATGTCAGGTACCAGGATAATCATTTTAGGGGTATACTCTGCTAGTCATTCACATACAGTATGATAAACCAGGAGATGATAGAGAGAGGCTAGGATCCCTGACCACTCTCTAGGTTCCATCTGTTAACACACACACTCCTTAGCACACACACAGACACATATGCACAAGCACGCACACGCGCGCGCACAAGCACACACACACACACACACACACACACACACACACACACACACACACACACACACACACACACACACACACACACACACACACACACACACACACACACACACACACACACAGGGTTGGTCACAGTCCCACTAAGAGGTCAATTATACAGTCTCTCCCAATACTTACGGACCGCACAGGACTTAACTCTAACACTGAACCACACAACTGCTAAAGCCCCTGACCTGCTTGGTGTTTGAGAGGGTCGGAGAACCACAGAGAAAGAGGAAGGGAGGGAGAGGATGGGAGGGATGGGAAGAACATGGAAAGGAGATATTTTATTTATTCTTTTGTATTTAATTGAACCTTTATTTAACTAGGCAAGTCAGTTAAGAACAAATTCTTATTTACAATGACGGCCTACAAACAGTGGGTTAACTGCCTTGTTCAGGCGCAGAACGACAGATTTTTACCTTGTCAGGGATTCGATCTAGCAACCTTTCGGTTACTGGCCCAATGCTCTAACCACTAGGCAACCTAGTGAGGAGAGGGGCGGAAAGAGGAGTGAGAAAGAGAAAGAGAAGAGGGGGAGTGAGAAACAGAGAAAAGTGGGCGGGGGAGAGATGGTATTGACCCCTGGCCATGTCTTTCTCTGTCTCTCTGACCCACCGTCACAGAACAGGATTACACTCTCAATCTCTTTTCGCTTGAAGCGCAGAGACAGGGAAGGAGGGGTAGAGGGATGGATGGCTGTAGATGGGGGGGAGAGCGGGAGGGGACGCTGCTGAAGACACTTTTCCTCAAATGCGATTTCCTTGCGCTGCAGAGTGTGAGTGTAATCTCCCCGGGAAAATCCGTCTTTAGCCAAACGAAGGAAGAATAGAGGAGAAAAGGGAAAGCCGTCTTTATCCAAATCCAATTGAAGCTGGAAGGAAAGAGGGAGTGAGGGAAGAGAGGGAGGAGGAGGAAGGAGGAGGAGATGTTGTAATTTGTCTGAGGGATTACAAGGAGAGCTGGCAGAACACTGCTG
Organism: Brachymystax lenok tsinlingensis; assembly: GCA_030435695.1. Lineage (NCBI taxonomy): Eukaryota > Metazoa > Chordata > Actinopteri > Salmoniformes > Salmonidae > Brachymystax > Brachymystax lenok. The sequence goes on from CM059794.1 coordinate 6,939,581, forward strand.
AATGACTGACTCACTGTGTGTGTGTGTGTGTGTGTGTGTGTATGCGTGTGTGCGCGTGTGTTTATATGTTTGTGTGGGTGTCCGTGTGTTTGTGTGTGTGTGTGTCTGCGCATGTCCATGCTATATACATGTTGATATATACTTCAGCCCATCTTAGCCCTGGATGGAAAGATCCCTCGCCAGTCGCCAGTGGCCTCTGACCTCTGCTGTTTAGGGGTTGACACAGGGCATCAGAGCTGCCTTCACATCCCTATTAGTCAGTCAGGCAGCCATGTGGCACACTTCAGAACCAGGCACATGTCACCAATGTTCTGACCCAAACTCACCCCTACAAGCCACCTACACCCAATCCACCCTACAGGAGTGCACAGAACCACACAGCCCCAGAGAAAACAGAGGAGGGGAGAGAGGGGAGAAGAGGAGGAATGGGAGGGGGAGTGAGGGATGAAGTAATAGAGTGGGAGGGAATGGGCTGCAGGCCAGAGTGGGTTCCATGGTTTATTTGATGTGACTGTAGAACATGAGCATCCCCAGAATCAGGCAAACACGCACCCACATGCACAGACGCACACGTCTTTGCAGAGCTGGTAAGAGAAAAAGACAGTTGGCCAGATATGTGTCAGAGTGATGTGGCATCAGTGTCTCCCAGTGTCTCCATGACTGACAGTGAGACAGTGGAGAGCAGAGACTTATGGGGGGACACACCCTCTGGTGGAACACTCATTCTCGACCATGACACACAGCATACCCTACAAATTACATTACACACACACACACACACACACAAACCCATCCAAATGCTAACACACACTCAGAGGCATTTATGCTGTCATAATACATGAAGTTGTGCACTTTACATGCACACACAGACCTGGAAAACACGTAGAGACAGAGACACACACACCAACATGCATGCACACACACATACACACTTTGTGATGGAGATTCTGTCCCAGATAGTAGAGTGCAGAGTAGAGCAGTGCACTGCAGTCAGTGTGCTATAAACTGATTACTGTCAATCACCCTGCCCTGCCCTTCTAGGTCACCTCTCCCTCCCTCCCTCCCTCCCTCCCTCCCTCCCTCTATCTCTCTCCCTGCCTCTCTGTCACTCTCTCCACTCATCATATCTCATCAGTTCTTAGCCCTGTTCTTTTCTTCTCTCCTCTGTTCTCTCGGTCAACGTGATGTCCCAATCCTTGATGTGGTCCAGTGGTGAAAGATGACACTACTGTGTCGACATGCCAATCCAAATGGTCAACACAACACAGTCTCGAGTCTAAATACTGCCGTGGAGATGGGAATCTGACTTGCCGAGTTGTTGTTATGACGACAGTGACTCCGAGGCCCTCTCTATCTCTCTCTAGTTTTCTCTCTCTCTCATCTTCTTCCTCCCACTCCCTTCTTTCAAATCTTCTTCACGCTTTACCACCATGTCAGGATAGAATATCATGTAACAATTAGTGTTTGGCAACGTTATATCATGGCAACTCAAAGACACAAACATGCCAGCTCAACGGACTAGGAAGGAACAAAATATAAGAATATAAATATAAGAAAAGTGAGAAAAAAGGAGAGCACGAAGACAACGGGCAGGGCAAACCAGATTACCTGGCAACTGTTGGTTATATCCCTCCCCATATCAACACATTCTACATCTTTCTCTTCCTCTATCTCTCTCTCATCCCTCCATCTCTCCTGTTACGTCCATGAAGCGCAGCACCTCACTCTCTGAGCCACAGGCAGGGTCAGAAGTAGTATTGTCAGCTCTGAGTGCTTTCCTCTGTTTCTCGCCGCATCCACACCTTCATCTAAGAAAGAGGGATGGAGAGATGGAGGGAGCGAGAGGTGGAGAGAACGAGAGCATAAGCCAAAGACAGAGAGAGAATGGAAGCCCCCACAGCAGCACTTAAAGTAGGTCTGCATAATTGATGTCGAGACAAAGCGAAACATTTATTTATCATTGAGGACATGTAGGGGCTAAGCCTTCCCTATAGAGAAGAGAGAGAGAGGGAGAGAGAGAGAGAGAGGGAGTGGGAGAGAGAGAGAGGGAGAGAGAGAGAGAGGGTAGAAAGAGAGAGAGAGATGGGATATAAAGATAAAGAAACAGAGATGGGTTGGGGGCTGTAGCATCCCAGATGTCAAGCCCAAATTAGATCTGGTGGTTTCCCCCACTCAGTAGTCAATAGAATGAAGTCCTCAGGGTTTAGGGATCAAGTCCAAGGTGTGGAATTATTGATGAGGCCAGAGCTAGCCTCAACACACCCCGGGTGTTTAACCCTCTCTCCTCTCTCCTTTATTCTCTCTCTCCTGTTCCCTCTCTCATATAGTTACACTGCTTAAGGTCGCTCACCTGATCGTGACTTCCCCCTGTTCTTTAGTTTCTCCTAATATCTCTGCCACACTGTATACTCAAACAGCTAGGGTCGCTTATCTATTTCTTCTTCTCTCTATTCTCTCTGCTAACCTGTCTTTTCTATTCCCTTACACACATCTTACATACACTGTTCAGTAGTTCTATCTAGAGGCAAAGCTGTTGTGTTTTCAATGGTATGTCACGGTACATGTTGAGACATTGGTTTCCATTGGAAACCTTAATGAGAGGGTAATGGATTAACTAGCTAGTATTACCTGTAGTTATGACACCACTGGGATGCTAACACCATTTACCACGGAGATCTGGCTTGTTTGGCATTAGAAAACCTGTCAAACTGTCTGTGTAGGTGTGAATGTGTGCTTTTGTGTGTATATGTTTGCGAATGTGAATGTGTCTGTGTGTGTGTGTGCGTGTGTGTATGTGTGTATATATATGTATCAGTGTGTGTATATATATATATATATATGTGATATGTGTCAGTGTGTGTGTGTGTATATATGTGTCAGTGTGTGTGTGTGTGTGCGTGCGTGCGTGCGTGCGTGCTGGGAGCAGGGTGTTAGGGAATAAGCACTCAATAACAGCTGACACTGAGTTGCCCTCTGCTCCCTCTCACACAAAGGCCTGTGATTATATTACTGTTTGACTGCCTCTCACTTCCCCTCTCCCCCTCTCTCTCTCTCCATTTCTCCCTCCCTTTCTCTCCCCCACACACCCCACCCCTCTGTGCCCTCCACGGCCAAGATAATTACCAGTGTTGTGTCTCGGACGCACACTCGCACACACACACACACACACACACACACTTTATGTTGAAGTACTACATCTTTGCCAGTTCCCCATCTTTCTCTCTCACTCTGTCACTATTTCCTTCTTCTACCTTCTCTTCTTCCTGGGGCTGTCCCAGACCCAAATACATCTTGGTTGACCGAGAGTCGTCCTGTTCTTTCGACCAATCGATTGGTCGAAACGTTAAAACACATTTTTCCATATATAGACTGACACACCCTACGTGTCTGAATAAAATCGCCTATATGCACTGAGCTTGTCTGTTGCTTTAAGCACACTGTTTGATTAAATAATTAAGACACACAAACGACTCAAAAAAAGAGCCCGATGGTCACACTGTGTAAAAAAAAATGACAGCGAGTGCCTGTGTGACTGGTGCACGTTGTCTCGCTCTCCTTCCTACTGCAGTGAAAAGGCACCACAACCCAGCAAGTGTTTATTGCACTGTCCAAGCTGAAGCTGCAACATCACCGCAGCCTTTTAGTTTCTTACTTGTTTCTGACTGAAAAGTTTGGTTACCCGAAATCCCTCATTTGTTTAGGAAAAACATTCCCTATTCCATCAACCCGTGCTCTCTTCGCGTGAAACATGTAAGCATTGCATGCATGTAACCAATAGGGCCTGACCTATAGCATATCATAATCACAATAATACATTGGTCATAACAAACTTCAAACACTGTAACACGTGAGAGCAAAATGGATGCGGAGGATGTGAAAAAGTAACTTGAAAAGGGCGAATGTTTGCTGGTTGCTCAGGAGGGAAAGGAGAAGTCAGATCTGAGGAAGACATTTGACTTAGTTGTGGAAACTACTGGAGATCCAGATAAAGGAGGATATAGGAGCAAGTGTTGCGTGAGCATTACGCGTCCTCAGAGCATGTGCAGACAAGCTGGCTGGTGTGTTCATGGACATATTCAATCAATTCAAATTGTATTTGTCACATGCTCCGAATACAACACTTACAGTGAAATGCTTACTTACAAGCCCTTAAAACTTCTTCAGGATTGGTGGGTCCCCTGCGGGATGGCTAATGCAATTAGCATGAGGTTGTAAGTAACAAAAACATTTCCCAGGACATAGACGTCCTCAATGCACTTATTGATAAAGCCAGTGACTGATGTGGTGTACTCCTCAATGCCATCAGAAGAATCCTGGAACATATTCCAGTCTGTGCTAGCAAAACAGTCCTGTAGTTTAGCATCTGCTTCATCTGACCACTTTTTTATAGACCGAGTCAATGGTGCTTCCTGCTTTAATGTTTGCTTGTAAGCAGGAATCAGGAGGATAGAGTTATATTTGCCAAATGGAGGGTGAGCTTTGTACGCGTCTCTGTGTGTGGAGTAAAGGTGGTCTATATTTCTTTTCCCTCTGGTTGGACATTTAACATGCTGATAGAAATTAGGTTAATCTGATTTAAGTTTCCCTGCATTAAAGTCCCCGGCTACTAGGAGCGCAGCCTCTGGATGAGCGTTTTCCTGTTTGCTTGTGGTGGAATACAGCTCATTGAGTATGGTTTTAGTGCCAGCCTCGGTCTGTGGTTGTATGTAGACAGCTACGAAAATACAGATGAAAACTCTCTGTAGGTCTACAGCTTACGCACCTCAGGCGAGTATAACCTTGAGACCTCCTTTGATATCGTGCACCAGCTATTGTTTACAAATATGCATAGGCCCCGGCCCCGTGTCTTACCAAAGGCTGCTGTTCTGTCCTGCCGATAGAGTGTATAACCCGCCAGCGGTATGTTCTTAATGTCGTCGTTCAGCCATGACTCTGTCAAACATAAGATATTACAGTTTTTAATGTCCAGTTGGTAGGATATACATGCTTTCAGTTCGTCCCATTTATTTTCCAGCGATTGAACAAGTGTAGGTTAGCCACTCGTTGCCTGATCCTCAGAAGGCATCCTGATCTCTTTCTGCGAAACCTACGTTTCCTTTTCTAGTGAATCACAGGGATCTGGGCCTGGTCGGGTGTCTGTAGTATATCCCTCGCGTCCGACTCATTGAATAAGAACTCCTCGTCCAATTTGAGGTGAGTAATTCCAGTTCTGATGTCCTGAAGCTCTTTTCGGTCATGAGAGACGGTAGCAGCAACATTATGTACAAAACAAGTTACGAACAACGCGAAAAAGAAAAAAAAACATTGTTGGTTAAGAGCCGATAAGATGGCAGCTCTACCCTTTGGCACCATCTCTCCCTATCCCAGTCTGCTGACCCCACATGCTTCAAGATGGCCACCAATGTTCCTGTACCCAAGAATGCAAAGGTAACTGAACTAAATGACTATCGTCCCGTAGCACTCACTTCAGTCATCATGAAGTGCTTTGAGAGACTAGTCAAGGATCCTATCACCTCCACCTTACCTATCACCCTAGACCCACTTCAATTTGCTTACCGCCCCAATAGGTCCACAGACGATGCAATCGCCACCACACTGCACACTGCCCTATCCCATCTGGACAAGAGGAATACCTATGTAAGAATGCTATTCATTGATTATAGCTCAGCATTCAACACCATAGTACCCTCCAAGCTCATCTTTAACCTATTAGGGAGCGGCGGCAGTGTTCGGAGGTTTGGAGAGTCTGGCATGCCCAAAGTAAAATGCCTGGTACTCAGGCCCAGAAACCCATATTATATGCACATAATTAGTAGTATTGGATAGAAAACACTCTGAAGTTTCTAAAACTGTTAAAATAATGTCAGTGAGTATAACATAACGTGTTTGGCAGGCGAAAAACCAGAGAAAAATCCTTTCGGAAAATGTGATTCTGTGAAGTGACACTTTTCCCATTGACTTGCTATTGACAGGAGGGGGATCCAGCTCCCAGATTGCAGTACCTATGGCTTACACTAGATGTCAACAGTCTTTAGACAAGGTTTCAGGCTTTTATCTTGAATAACCAAGGAGTAAGAGATGTTCTTCCTGAGGTCTCGTGAAGTGTCCTGTTATGGTTTACGCGTGTGACAACAGGTTATATTCCTTCTGAAATATTATTGTTTATATTCATATTAGGGTATCTGAGTTTTAATTAGTAACGTTATTTGACTTGTTTCAACGAACTTTACCGGTACTTTTGGGATATTGTTTGTCTGCATGGATGAACGCCTTTGAGCAGGTGGATTACTGAACAAAACGCGCCAACCAAACGGAGCTTTATGAATATAAAGAGGGACTTCATCGAACAAAAGGACAATTTATTGTGTAGCTGGGACCCTTGGGATTGCCATCAGATGAGGATCTTCAAAGGTAACCAATTTATTTTATTTTTTGTGACACCCGTGCTGGTTATGTTATTATGCTAATTGATTATGTGTGCGGGGCGCTGTCCTCAGACAATCAGATGCTATGCTTTCGCCGGAAAGCCTTTTTGAAATCTGACAACTCTGTAAGATTACCAAGATTCTAAGCTTTTGAAGAGTGTGCAACACTTGTATTTTCATGAATGTTTTATATTACTACTTTTGTATTTTGAATTTGGCGCTCTGCATTTTTCCAGATGTTGTCGCAGGTGGGGCGCTGTCGCCCCACTGCTCCCTAGCTTAAAGCCCTGGGTCTCAATCCCGCCCTGTGCAAATGGCTCCTGTACTTCCTGACGGGGCCGCTCCCAGGTGGTGAAGGTAGGAAACAACGTCTACACTTCGCTGATCCTCAACACTGGGGCCCCACAAGGGTGCGTGCTCAGCCCCCTCCTGTACACCCTGTTCACCCATGACTGTGTGGCCATGCACGGCTCCAACTAAATCCTCAAGTTTGCAGACGACACAACAGTAGTAGGCTTGATTACCAACAACGACGAGATAGCCTACAGGGAGGAGGTGAGGGCTCTCAGAGTGTGGTGTCAGGAAATCAACCTCTCACTCAACGTCAACAAAACAAAGGAGATGATTGTGGACTTCAGGAAACAGCAAAGGGAGCACCCCCCTATCCACATCAACGGGACAGTAGTGGAGAAGGAGCAAAAGCGCCTGTTCAAACTTAGGAGGCTGAAGAAATGTGGCTTATCACCTAAAACCCTCACAAACTTTTACAGATGCACAATTGGGAGCATCCTGTCGGGCTGTATCACCACCTGATACGTCAACTGCACTGCCCACAACCGCAGGGCTCTCCAAAGGGTGGTACGGTCTGCACCATCCAGAAGGCAAGGTCAGTACAGGTGCATCAAAGCTGGGACCGAGAGACGGAAAATTGCTTCTATCTCAATCCCATCAGACTGTAAAACAACCATCACTAACACAGAGAGGCTGCTGCCTACATACTTGAAATCATTGGCCACTTTAATAAATTTGTCACTAGTCAAGTTAATAATGCCACTTTAATAATGTTTACATATCTTGCATTACTCTATGTACACTACCGTTCAAAAGTTTGGGGTCACTTAGAAATGTCCTTGTTTTTAAAAGAATAGCACATTTTCTGCCCATTAAAATAACATTAAATTGATCAGAAATACGGTGTAGACATTGTTAATGTTGTAAATGACGATTGTAGCTGGAAAGGCAGATTTTTTATGGAATATCTACATAGGCGTACTGAGGCCCATTATCAACAACCATCACTCCTATGTTCCAATGGCACGTCGTGTTAGCTAATCCGAGTTTATCATTTTAAAAGGCTAATTGATCATTAGAAAACCCTTTTGCAATTATGTTGGCACAGCTGAAAACTGTTGTTCTGATTAACTTCTTGGGGATGGGTGGGGCGCCCAATCCCGACACTACCAGGTGAAATGCAAAGGCGCCAAATTCAAAATCCAAAAGTTGAATTATTAAACATCCACCCATATACAAGTGTTTCATACTCATCAAAAGCTCTGTTTCTTGGCAATATCACAGCGTTGTCAGATTTCAAAAGGCTTTACAGCGAAAGCAGCACATTTGATTGTTTGAGGGTAGCACCTCACATATTTTTTCCATTACCATAAATTCATAATCCATCGCGGTTCACACAAAACACATTTCACAGCGAAAACAAATCAATTACCTGTTGAAGAACTTCTGCTGATGGCTTCCAAAGTGTCCAACGAAGACAATCCATGGTTCTTTTGTTAGAAAAAGTCATGTATAATATACTTAAATCTCCATTTGGTTCGCACGTTATAATGAGAAACTACAGCCTCCACTACGCCATTCAAACGTGACGAGAACTCGTTCAACTTAAAGCTATAAACTTGTCCAAGAACAATCAAACATAGTTTTAAATGTATCCTTAGGAACACTTTTACGTATATTTACTATTATAAATCAACCGGAATATAAACTGAGCGATAAAGACGGTAAAAAACACAAAGCGCGCTTTGTCGGGAGCGCGCGTTCCCTTCTGTTGATATAAATGGGACACTTCCTGGTTTCCTCTTATTCTCTGCTCTAAAGCATCCAAAACAAAAATTAACACTGTCTCGAGACTGTTGACATCCAGAGGAAGCGATGGGTACTGCATTCATATGCCTTTATATGGGCATTTTCATAAGGGAGGGGTTCCAAATGAGGCACTCTGTCAAAACCACTTTTTCCAGGACAGAAATTCCTCGGGGTTTCGCCTGCCATATGCGTTCTCTTTTACTCACAGGCAAATGGTTAACACTTTTAGAAAATTCAGAGTGTTTTCTATCCAATGGTACTAAATATGTGCATATCCTATTTTCTGGGCCTGAATGGGAGGCATTTTACTTTGGGCACGCCAGGCTCTCCAAAACGGTCACCTCATGCGCCCATCCATAAGAAGTTTTTAAAGAAACAATAAAACTGGCCTTCTTTAGACTAGTTGAGTATCTGGAGCATCAGCATTTGTGGGTTCGATTACATGCAATTTCTCCATGTGAGAAATTGCCAAGAAACTGAAGAACTTTTACAACACTGTATACTTCTCCCTTCACAGAACAGTGTAAACTGGCTCTAACCAAATAGAAAGAGGAGTGGGAGGCTCCGGTGCACAATTGAGCAAGAGGACAAGTACATTCAAGTGTCTAGTTTGAGAAACAGATGCCTCACAAGTCTTCAACTTGCAGCTTGATAAAATAGTACCCGCAAAACACTAGTCTCAACGTCAACAGTGAAGAGGCGACGCCGGGATGCTGGCCTTCTAGGAAGATTTGCAAAGAAAAAGCCAAATCTCAGACTGGCCAATAAAAAGGAAAGATTAAGACGGGAAAAAGAACACAGACATTGGACAGAGAAACTCTGCTTAGCAGGCCAGCATCCCGGAGTCGCCTCTTCACTGATCCATTTGATGTTATTTTAATGGACAGAAAAATGGCTTTTCTTTCAAAAACAAGGGCATTTCTAATTGACCCCAAACCTTTGAACGGTGTACACACTGTACATAGTGTATTTTATGCCATCTATTGCACCTCGCCTATGCCGCTCTGTCATTGCTCATCCATATATTTATATTCATATATTCTTATTTTATACCCTTACTTAGATTTGTGTACATTAGGTTGTTGTTGTGGAATTGTTTGATTACTTTTTAGATATTGCTGCACTGTCAGAACTATAAGCACAAGCATTTCGCTACAATCGCAATAACATCTGCTAACCATGTTTATGTGACCAATAACATTTGATTTGATTTGATAATAATTGTAATAATATGAATAAGAAGGACATCAAGAAAAATGAGGGTATACTGCGTGTATATGAAATGTTACAAATAGGTGCTTTTAGATTACAATATTATTTTGCTGCCTGTTTGGAACAGTGTAAACAACACTAAATACATGATAAGTAATACCAGCCTGTTCCAACGAAAAAACATTGTAAAGATTTTTATTACAGCATAGCAAAGATTAAAAACAGCCAAATCTGTGAAATTGCTTAATCCGACATTTTGCCGTTGCGTGAGGCTTGGTGCTCACGGAATCAGTGGGCTATAAAAAAAACAGAAGAAAAACAGAGGCAGGATCTGTCTTATTTCTGTAGATATAGCAATAGTCAAACGTTTGGACACACCTACTGATTCAAGGGTTCTTCTTTATTTGTACTGTTTTCTACATTGTATAATAATAATGAAGACATCAAAACTATGAATAACACATATGGAATCATGTAGTAACCATAAAAGTGTTAAACAAATCAAAATATATGTATATTTTAGATTTTTCAAAGTAGCCACCCTTTGCCTTGATGACAGCTTTGCATTCTCTCAACCAGCTTCATGAGGTAGTCACCTGGAATGTTTTTCCAACAGTCTTGAAGGAGTTCCCTCATATTCTGAGCACTTGTTGGCTGCATTTACTTCACTCTGCGGTCCAACTCATCCCAAACCATCTTAATTGGGTTGAGGTCGGGGGATTGTGGAGGCCAGGTCATCTGATGCAGCACTCCATCACTCTCCTTCTTGGTCAAATAGCCCTTACACAGCCTGGAGGTGTGTTTTGGGTCATTGTCCTGTTGAAAAACAAATGATAGTCCCACTAAGCGCAAACCAGATGGGATGGCGTATCGCTGAAGAACATTTTGGTAGCCATGCTGGTTAAGTGTGCCTTGAATTCTAAATAAATCACTGACAGTGTCACCAGCAAAGCGCCCCCACACCATCAAACCTTCTTCCTCCATGCTTCATGGTGGGAACCACACACACAGAGATCATCCGTAATCTGCGTGAACGGATGACACAGCGGTTGGAACCAAAAATCTCAAATTTGGACTCATCAGACCAAAGGACAAATCTCCACCGGTCTAATGTCTATTGCTCGTGTTTCTTGGCCCAAGCAAGTCACTTCTTTTTATTGGTGTCCTTTAGTATAGGTTTCTTTGCAACAATTCGACCATGAAGGCCTGATTCACACAGTCTCCTCTGAAAAGTTGATGTTGAGACGTGTCTGTTACTTGAACTCTGTGAGGTGCAATCTGAGGTGCAGTTAATTGTTGATTTCTGAGGCTGGTAACTCTAATTAGCTTATCCTCTGCAGCAGAGGTAATTCTGGGTCTTCCTTTCCTGTGGAGGTTCTCATGAGTGCAACTGTTCCGTATTGACTGACCTTCATGTCTTAAAGTAATGATGGACTGTCATTTCTCTTTGCTTATTTGAGCTGTTCTTGCCCTGATATGGAGTTGGTCTTTTACAAAATAGGGCTATCTTCTGTATACCACCTTTAATGTACCTTGTGTTGTGACAAATGATTGGCTCAAACGCATTAAGAAGGAAAGAAATTCCACAAATGAACTTTTAACAAGGCACACCTGTTAATTGAAACGCATTCCAGGTGACTACCTCATGAAGCTGGTTGAGAGATTTGCAAGAGTTTGCAAAGCTGTCAAGGCAAAGGGTGACTACTTTGAAGAATCTCAAATCTAATATATATTTTGATTCGTTTAACACTTTTTTTATTATTTAAAAATAAAGAAGAACCCTGGAATGAGTAGGTTTGTCCAAACTATTGACTGGTACTGTATATGTATGATTTATAAAGCCAGGCACATTTAACAGTTATGTTAACGAGATGGGTGTGGTTAAAGCTTAAAAGGGTGTGAACAATGCTGAATGGGTGTAGATAAAGAAGAGCTCTCCAGTTGGTACCAAAAATATTCAAGGGACATTTTCTCAAAAGTGAGGTTATAAGTTGATCAACGTTCAAAGCAGAATTACTTTCCCATTGTAATGTAATGTATGATATACCATTTTCTAGCTCTGAGTCTCTACTTTTATCCCATGTAAAAAACTAAATGTCAAATTTTGCTACATAAGACCGAATTGAGCCGGTCGGTCACAGTTAGGCTATTGATTATAGGCCTAATTAAGTTGTAGTTTCCACTCTCCTCAATTTTCTTAGACAATTAGGCTAAGGCAAGGGCTGTTTCCTTGTCTCTGCTGCTGCTGCCTCCGCCGTATTGTTCTCAATTCCAATATGCTGGTTAATTTTGCTATTACGCACATAGCGACATAGGGAAAGGTGCCAATTCTACAGCGCCCTGAAGATGATGTTTCAGAACCGTGGACATCGACTGTATCCAATGCGGGAGAAAGCGCATTTGTTCTGAAATAATATTAGATTCATTAGTGTTGCACCATTATCTTTACATAATATAACCACATACAATTTCAGTATCACATGTCTTACAGTGATGTGCCATCCCCGTTGCTGTGCCATCCCCGTTGCCTCCGCAATGGATTAGTCCACTGAGACAGGCGCGAATCAGACACTTGTCTTGTGCACCATAAAAAAAAGATTTTTAAAATTGCGACTGCTCGACTAAAGAAATCTCGGTCGACAAACAATCGTCCAGTCGACTAAATGGGGTCAGCCCTACAGTTCTTCCCCATCTCTTCATCTCTCCATCTCTGATAGAGTGGTAGGGAGGTAGAAGGGCAGATGGGACGGAGTAAAGACAGGGCAGATGTTACAATATATAATAATATCATAAATAGAATAATAATATGCCATTTAGCAGAGGCTATGTATCGTGTTATGTGACACATGGACAAGCCAGAGATGCTTGGTGAAAGGGTGACCAGGAAAATACAGGTGAAGCCTGGGCCCTCTGTCTCCCTAGTCAGCTCTCCTGTCCAGCACTCAACTTAGATCTATCTCCACACTCACCTCCCTCATCCGTCTGGCTGTGACCCCTTTGAGGCATGCTGAGGAGAGACGCTGCCTGCGACAGTGCTTTGATGTCCCTCCCTCCCTCCCTCCCGTTTTAAAGTTTAATGTGCTTTCCCTGCTCAAGTATTAAGGGACTCCTCAGAAATGTCTTTACTCCTCAGAAATGGCTTTGGTTGCAGAAACACCAGAGTGGTTAAAATGTGTGAGTAGAGTGTGTGTGTATCTGTGTGTATATGTGTGTGTGTATATTGTGGTGGGGGGGGTTTAAGTGGTTTGTAGTGGGGCTGGGTGGAGGGTGAGGGAGCAATCTGATGTCGAAGTGGTGTTTACACGAACGAGCGCAGAGCCACAGACAAATGTAGCCATTAATACAAAACCCCATTCTTCTCTATCATCCTTGCCTCCTGCACTCTCTCGCTCAGTCCTCCCTCACCTACCCACCCCCTTCAGCCCGGAACAGACACACACACTAACACATACCTGGAAAGCACTGTTTTCACTGTCTCTCTCCTGAATGCATATACACATCAGCTCATACATGCAATAACAGAGGCACAGACACTCTCCAAAATCATCGATAAGCATACATCAGAGTTGTGGTGCATTACCACCAGTATTGACAAGTGGAGTGAGTGTGTATGTGTGTGTGTGTGTGTATGGTGTTTGTTCCAGGTTGTGCATGTGATCGATCTGCTGTGCGTTTCAGACCCTGGGTTCAGGCCCCTGGGGCCACCATGTGTGTGCTCAGCCTATTAAACAATTACATACATTCACGGTGGTCACCTCCCAACCTGACACACACACAAAACAATGTTGTGTTGATTGGTAGGCTGGCTAAGCACTGCTGGATGGAGGGACAAGGAGAAGGAGGATGAGAGAGAGAGGAGAGAGTGAGAGCGAGAAGGGAGAAAGGAGTAACTCCCTCAGCGGCTGCCGTGTGTCTTTAGCCATCTGTTGGCATGGGCTAGGCCTAAATTAATTATCTCCACTCATTACAATTTTGCAAGGGGCCTCCAGCCCAAACCAGACAGTGTGCAGAGCAGACAACAGCTACTACCTCTGTATCTCCAACTCTATCTCCACCTATATCTCTCCATCCCTCTCTCTCTCGGATCTCCCTCTATCTCTTCATCTACGTCTAGCTACAGCCCAGTCATATTCCACTCCCAAACGTTGTGTCTGCAGAGCGCATCACTCCCCACCAGTGCAGACGCTCTAACCCACACCCAGGCTCACAGTGATGACGTCAGAGAGAAGGACATTGTAATACATGGGGTCAAAACAACACAGCCACATGCACACAAACACACACACATGAAAACACACACAGGCATGTGTGCATGTCAACACACCAACTTACACACATCACAACCATCTACCCTTTCCACCTTTTGGGTTGATCAAGACAACGGTGAGGGGTCCTTAAACATACACAAAGCTCTGTTTAAGCTGTTCTGCTGCGCTCTCTTGCTTCCCCCTCTCTCTCTCTCTCTCTTCTCCTCCATGTCCAGGGGGAGCGCTCAATGCCACCAAAGAGACGACAGATGGGGCTCAACATCGAGAGAGAGAGAGAGAGAGAGAGAGAGAGAGAGAGAGAGAGAGAGAGAGAGAGAGAGAGAGAGAGAGAGAGAGAGAGAGCATTCATTATTTACATCACTTCGTATTGGAATATTAATGCTAAAAGCAATCGGGCGACCCTTCATTAAATTAACTGGAGATGTAGGTACCGAGGGAGAGAGAAGAGAGAAGAGAGGAGAGCGAGCGAAGTATTGAGGAGAGAGGGAGAGCTAGAGAGACAGTAGGAGAGGAGAGAGGCCCATGCTGTTAAAAGGCCCCTAAAATGAGTGAAGCAAAAACATTAAGACGCCCTGGACTGCATCCCTCCCTCACCTCCTCCCACCATCCCCCTCTGCTCTCCTCTTTTCTGCACGCTCTCCTCTTTTACACCTCACACACAAACACACTCACACAAATACACACACAAATCATTGCACTCTCTCTTCACAAGTGCCCGTGTGCAGCCTCTTTCAGAAATATGCATTTTCTGTGCTGTTCCTCTTAAGTGCCTGTTGAAAGTTTAACCGCGGTGGCAGAATGGGGCTCTTGTCCCCATGCACAACTCTCAGAGGAATTCCCTTCAGTCTCACTCTTTCACTCTGCCTACCAACAACCACAACTTTTCTCTCTCCATCTCCCTCTCATCACTTTCCCCTGTTTCCTTTCCTGCATCTATGAGAATAGCCCTGAGCCAAATATTATGAGACTGTACACGTGAACATTCACGCTCGCAGAATGCACACATGCTCACACACACGCTTACATGCTCGAACGTACGCAACACACACTCACACACAGATTATAGACATACCCACACTCTTGGGGGAAAAAAGGGTTATTTGGCTGTCCCCATAGAAGATCCCTTTTTGGTTCCAGGTAGAACCCTTTCGGGTTCCATGTGGAACACTGTGGAAATAGTTCTACATGGAAACCAAAAGATCTCTACCTTGGTTCTTCATAGACTTTTGCTAGGGGGACAGCCGAAGAACCTTTTTTGGTTCTAGGTGGCACTTTTGTTTTCGAAGAGTGCACACACATGCAACACAAACACACACAGTGCCACACACACACTGAGCATGGAAGAATCTCTCTTGCTTAGCAACACATTGCGTACATGTGGAGCGCGCTGTTCACTTCTGGAGAGAATTCTAATGACCAAACCCTATACCTGCCTGTCAGCACGCCTCAGCACGGCATGGACTACTGTAAATTTATGGATGGATGTAGGCAGTACACATGCATGTTTGTTTTTGGTATGTGTGTGTATGTGTGAGTGTTTGCATACTACAATATTGTGAGATGGCCTGTATATCTGGAATACACAACATGTTTCATAGCGTATGTGATTGTGCATGTGTGTGTTTTCTTTTCTTCTCAAGAAAGCGAGGAAGACGGCACGATCAGAACTAGAAGCACAAGCATTTCGCTACACTCGCATTAACATCTGCTAACCATGTGTATGTGACCAATACAATTTGATTTGATTTGAAGAGATAAAAAGCTGCCATCTGCCAGAACCTGGGCCTGTTCTTTTCCAACTGCCCACATACAGTATAGCACCCTTCCTCTCTCAATACCCACCTCTCTCTTTCTCCTCATCCCTCTCTCCTTATCCCTACCTCTAAGTTGCCAGATGAGGAAAATCCTGACCTCTTCTGATATATTTTCCAGAGATCTCAGGCATGTCTTAAATTTTTTGGGAAATATTAAACATTTAACAGCATCTTACCATATGTTACTGTTGGTCCATAGCACAGATGTCAATATCTAGTCCCACTACAGAGAGGACTTGGTTTGCTATTGGCCCACTACAGAGAGGACGTGGTTCGCTATTGGCCCACTACAGAGAGGACTTGGTTTGATATTGGATCACTACAGAGAGGACTTGGTTCGCTATTGGCCCACTACAGAGAGGACTTGGTTTGATATTGGATCACTACAGAGAGGACTTGGTTCGCTATTGGCCCACTACAGAGAGGACTTGGTTTGATATTGGTCAACTACAGAGAGGAGTTGGTTTGCTATTGGCCCACTACAATACCAATTATTGGCAGTTCACTTAGGGACAGAGGGAGAGAGAGATCCTCCTAACACGCTATGATGAAGATAAGGAATTCAAATCATTCAAATATGGTCGAATTAGACCACATCTCATTGATTAAAATATTGCGCTTTGATTCCAGACGCAAATCAAGTCCCTAAGATACACATGAGCACTGCAATAACAGAGAAAACCCTCGTCACTGAAAATAGTCTTCTCAGTCAGCTCATCTGAGAGCAGCTTACCAACCAAACTGATCAATATTGGCCAGGCAAAGACCCACTGTTAAACAACCTATCAGAATCAACTAAAACCTACCACAAAACAACATGACCAACAGTGGGACTTTGGGACACTGAGACAAAAATGTTGATAAAATAGAATGTTGATGTTTTATATAAACTTATACAAATCTTCCATGTCCAAAGCAGAAACTATTCAGGAAACAACTGCCATATTTTTCCATTAACCAACATACAATTATGAAAATTCAGAAGATATTTTGAATAGAGAGAAGTTGAGAGAGGTTACTACTTCAATACATGTCAAATAAAATAAAAATGGTGTTACAAGGTTTTCATCTCACAGAGATGTTATGGTCCACTCTCAGACTGAACAACACGTTTAAGTTAATGATATGATAATAACTTTATTATACCATGGGTAAATTCGGGTTGCGGCTCTGTGCATACATAATAACACATAGGGTGTTTCCTAATATGCATAGTACCGTGCTCCACACTCTTATGCTCCAAGTGCATTCTCCGATCATGTTCTCTTGAGCTAGATATGTGAATTGTAATAATCTAGCTAGCCAGCTAGTTAAACAGGCAAAAATAACCTAAAATGAATGTTATGTGAGGTAGATGTACATTTTTAATGGGTAACTACCAATTCTTTGTTGCTAGCTAGCTATCTAGTTAGCCCTTTTGACTTACAAATGACTTACCCATTCACTGAACTGTCTTCTAGGCAGGACAACAATGGCAATAGAGACTAAACAAGATACACACAAAGCAACCGTGTTACTTCATAACTATCAGTTAGCTATATGTGAATCATAATATTGTAGCTAACCAGATAGTTTAACAGGCAAAAATGACCTAAAACGAATATCATGCAAGATAGATAGAATTCTTCGTGGGTAGCTAGCTAACAATTCTTCATGGCTATCTGGCTAGCTAACAGTACCAGTAACTAGCCAGTTAGCCCAATTTACTTATTATGGACTTGCGATCTACGGCACATAGGAAGGTAAACAGGTTGATTAAAGTACCAAGACAAAATATTGTAGTATTTTGTCTCGCTTCAGCTCAAATAATAGCAGGCATTGTTTTAGATAATTTTTTTGTACTTTTTTACGTGATTGCTTCCTATTTCTTTGCATACTTTCCATTGAAGCTTGCATCGATGCATGCGTCAAAACATGTACAAATGGATTACACATTCGATTAGTGCCCTCCAACTCCGACCCTCCCGTGCTCTAATTTGCCTTCAGATACTGATTTAGCCACATTTCTCCAAAGTCAAATTTCAAAGTTGCTCCACAATTTTGAGGTTAAGTGTTAAAGGTCCAATGCAACCGTTTTTATCTCACTATCACATAATTTCTGGTTAACAATTAAGTACCTTACTGTGATAGTTTTCAATTAAAATGGAACAAAAATAGCTTAGCAAAGAGCGATTTCTCAAGCAAGAATGCTGCTAGAACTGTCTGGGAGTGGTCTGAGTGGGGTGGGGAAAACTGAAAACTAGCTGTTATTGGTAGAGAGGTTTGGAACTCTCCTTATTGGTCTACTAACTAATTTACCACCTGGTGATGTCACCAGGCAGGCCAAAACGCCATCCCACCAAAGCAGGCAGAAATATCAGGCAGTCTTTTCAACAACTCTCACACTAAAAGGGCATTATCACCATTTTCACAATTTCACAGTATTATTCCAACCTCATAGTATGCAACTTTCAATTTTGGATAGTGTTAAAATATAAAGTTTAGACATTCATTCTGAATGGTTAAATTAAGGATTAAGGTTTGGGATAGGGGTAAGAAAATATATATATATAATAATGACGAGTCTACCGCTGAAAAACAGTGTCTACCACTGGGATTAAACACGGAACCTTTGAATCCGGAGTCATGGGATTATGTACATCCCAAAACCCAAGACTACTTGATGGTAATAGCGCTCACTGTTGCCCCTAGTGGCCGGTTTTGAAGGCGTTTCCCGACGTCCTCGGGACATGGACAGACGTCCAATTTCAAAGTCAATTTCCATGGATATGGAAATGAAGAACAGTTCCATTGCAGAGCATAAGTAAAATGGAGTGGAGGAAGCAAGAGAAAGGAGTGACAAGCAGATGAGAAAGATAAAAAGTTTAGCAATGAAAGGGAAACATACATTACATGACAGTGAGAGGGGAATGAGAGAGAGAGAGAGAGAGAGAGAGAGAGAGAGAGAGAGAGAGAGAGAGAGATGGGTGCAGTGATGCAGATGAGTGAGCAGACATGAATCAGGTGGAGAGATGAAACACAGAGAGAGACAGGGAGCAGCATCCATCTACCCTACTGGATAAATATACACATGTACCTCTGTCTCTCTCCCTGTCTCTCTCTCTCTGAATTCTGCATTATTAACACAGAGACAACAAATATAGTCATAGACCCAATCATGTATAAAGTGCCGTCGGAAGGTATTCAGACCCCTTGACTTTTTCCATATTTTGTTACGTTACAGCCTTCTAGACAAAGCATAAGTTCTATAAGTATTCAGACCCTTTACTCAGTACTTTATTTAACTCTTTAGGCATCATCAGCAGTGGTGACGGTTTTGGAGAGTCTGGCATGCCCAAAGTAAAATGCCTGCCACTCAGGCCCAGAAACTAGGATATGCACATAATTAGTACTATTGGATAGGAAACACTCTGAAGTTTCTAAAAGTGTTAAATAATGTCTGTGAGTATAACAGAACTGATATAGCAGGCGAAAACCCGAGGAATTTCTGTCCAGAATTCTTTTTTTTTGTGACATTTCCTCAGTTTGATAGGCTTCCTATTGAAATCCAGTAGTACCTATGGCTTCCACTAGATGTCAACAGTCTTTAGACAGTCTTTCTCTTCACTGTACAACGGGCGACTCGACAGTGGATTTTCTGAACATAACGCGCCTACCAAACGGAGATTTATGGATATAATAAATTACTTTTTCTAACAAAAGAACCATGGATTCTCTTGTTTGGACACTTGGGATGCCCTCAGCAGAAGCTCTTTGAAAGGTAAGTGATTTATTTTAGCACTTATATGGGTTTTGTGTGACCCGTGTTGGATATGAATTTATGATAATGCATATATATGAGAGGTGCTATCCTCAAACAATCAAATGTTGTGCTTTCGCCGTAAAGCCTTTTTGAAATCTGACAACGTTGTGATATTGCCAACAATCAGAGCTTTTGGTGACTATGCAACACTTGTATATTGATGAATGTTTAATAATTCAACTTTTGGATTTAGAATTTGGCACCTTACATTTCACCGGGTAGTGTCGGGATTGGGGCGCTAGCGCCCCAGTTATCCCTAAGTGCTTTTAAGCACCTTTGGCAGCAATTACAACATTGAGTCTGCTTGGGTATAATGCTACAAGCTTGGCACACCTGTATTTGGGAAGTTTCTCCCATTCTTCTCTGCAGATCCTCTCAAGCTCTGTCAGATTGGATGGGGAGCATTGCTGCACAGCTATTTTCAGGTCTCTCCAGAGATGTTTGATCTGGTTCAAATCCGGGCTCTGGCTGGGCCACTCAAGGACATTCAGAGACATGTCCTGAAGCCACTCCTGCGTTGTCTTGGCTGTGTGCTTAGGGACATTGTCCTGCTGGAAGGTAAACCTTTGCACCAGTCTGAGGTCCAGAGCACGCTGGAGCAGCTTTTCATCAAGGATCTCTCTGTACTCTGCTCCGTTCATCTTTGCCTCGATCCTGACTAGTCTCCCAGTCCCTGATGCTGAAAAACACCCCCACAGCATCATCCTGCCACCACCATGCTTCACTGTAGGGATGGTGCCAGGTTTCCTCCAGACGTACCGCTTGGCATTCAGGCCAATAAGTGTTCAATCTTGGTTTCATCAGAACAGAGAATCTTGTTTCCTATGGTCTGAGAGTCTTTAAGTGCCTTTTGACAAACTTCAAGCAGGCCGTCATTAGCCTTTTACTGAGGAGTGGCTTCTGTCTGGCCACTCTACCATAAAGGCCTGATTGGTGGAATGCTGCAGAGGTGGTTGTCCTTCTGGAAGGTTCTCCCATCTCCACAGAGGAACTCTAGAGCTTTGTCAGAGTGACCATCGGGTTTTTGGTCACCTCCCTGACCAAGGCCCTTCTCCCCCAATTGCTCAGTTTGGCCGGGCGGCCAGCTCTAGGAAGAGTCTTGGTGGTTCCAAACTTCTTACATTTAAGAATGATGGAGGCCACTGTGTTCTTGGGGAGCTTCAATGCTGCAGAATTTTTTTGGTGCCCTTACCCAGATCTGTGCCTCGACACAAACCTGTCTTGGAGCTCTATGGACAATTCCTTTGACCTCATGGCTTGGTTTTTACTCTGACATGTTCTGTCAACTGTGGGACCTTATATAGACAGGTGTGTGCCTTTCCAAATTATGTCCAATCAATTGAATTGACCACAGATGGACTCCAATCAAGTTGTAGAAACATCTCAAGGATGATCAATGGAAACAGGATGCACCTGAGCTCAGTTACGACACAGTACATCTGCATGGGCTGGGAGGGGGTGAAGACATGGGAGAGTGATGGAAAGAGAGGGAGTGTGTGAGAGAGTGAGGGGGAGGGATGGAGTGGAATAAATACGGGTCTGTTTTACTCTCAACAGAAATAAACAAGGCGTGCACTTAAATCCCAAGAGAGAAAGACACACTGTCTGCAGAAAAAAACAACACTAGAGATGGGTGTGGCTTGCGAGAGACAGGGAGAGGGAGAGAGGGGGAGGGGAGAAAGATGGAGAGAGGAAGAGAGATTGAGAGAGCGAGAGAGGGGGGAGGGGAGTCCCACTGGGCACAGATGTCAATTTGACATCTATTCCAAGTTGGTTCAACATAATTTCATTGAAATGACGTGGAAACAACGTTGAATCAACCAGTGTGTGCCCAGTGGGGTGAGAGTAAAGGAGAAGTGGATTTTAAAACTTCCTCCCTGAAGAGAGAAGAGCTGGTGATCTAAAAGCCAAATAATGTAATGTCATAATGTCATCAGAAAACGGAGGATAGGGGTACAAATCAAATGTTATTGGTCACGTACATATGGTTAGCAGATGTTAATGCGTGTGTAGCGAAATAACTTGTGCTTCTAGTCCGACACTGCAGTAATATCTAACAATTTCACAACAATTACCTCATACACACAATGTAAGGGAATGGAATAAGCGATGGCCGTTGGCATAGGCAAGATGCAATAGCTGGTATAAAAGTATATACATATGAGATGAGTAATGTAGGATATGTAAACATTATTAAAGTGGCATTATTTAAAGTGACTAGTGATACCATTATTAAATCCATTTATTGAAGTGGCCAGTGATTTGAGTTTGTATGTTGGCTGCAGCCTCTTTATGTTAGTGATGGCTGTTTAACAGTCTGATGGCCTTGAGATAGAAGCTGTTTTTCAGTCTCTCGGTCCCAGCTTTGATACACCTGTACTGACCTTGCCTTCTGGATGATAGCTGGGTGAACAGGCAGTGGCTCAGGTGGTTGTTGTCCTTGATGATCTTTTTGGCCTTCCTGTGACATTGGGTGCTGTAGGTGCCCACATTCTTTGGTAGGGGGCTGTGTCGGTGGCACTGTATTGTCCTCAAAGCATGCAAAGAAGTTGTTTAATTTGTCTGGGAGCAAGACGTCGATGTCCGCGACGGGGCTGGTTTTCTTTTTGTAATACGTGATTGTCTGTAGACCCTGCCACATACGTCTCATGTTTGAGCCGTTGAATTGTTACTCTACTTTGTCTCCATACTGACGCTTTGCTTGTTTGATTACCTTGCGGAGGGAATAGCTACACTGTTTAACTTCTTAAGGAGCAGCAAGGTGCGCTAGCGCCCCACTCCCGACACTATCAGGTGAAATGCAAGGCGCCAATTTCAAATTCCAAATGTTGAATTATTAAACATGCATCAATATACAAGTGTTTCATAGTCATCAAAAGCTCTGCTTCTTGGCAATATCACAGCGCTGTCAGATTTCAAAAAGGCTTTACGGCGAAAGCACCACATTTGATTGTTTGAGGGTAGCACCTTCACTATTTTCCCATTACCATGAATTCATTAGCCTTCACGGTTCACACAAAACACATTTCACAGCGAAAACAAATCAATTACCTGTTGAAGAACTTCTGCTGATGGCTTCCCAAGTGTCCAACGAAGACAATCCATGGTTCTTCTGTTAGAAAAAGTAATGTATTATATCCATAAATCTCAGTTTGGTTCGCGCATTATAATCAGAAACTACAGCCTCCACTCGTCCATTGAAACGTGAAGAGAACTCGTTCAACTTATACCTATAAACTTGTCCAAGAACAATCAAACATCATTTTAAATGTATCCTTAGGAACACTTTTCTGTATAAATGGTATAATATTTCAACCGGGAATATAAACTGGGCAATAAGAAAGGAAAGAACCACAGAGCGTGCCTGGCGGGAGCGCGCGTCCTCTTCTATTGACATCTGTGGGGGCACTTCCTGATTCCTCTTCTTCTCTGCTCTAAAAGCATCTAAAAAAAAATCTGAACACTTTCTCGAGACTGTTGACATCCAGAGGAAGCGATAGGTACTGCATTCATATGCCCTTATAAGGGCATTTTTATAAGGGAGGGGTTCCAAATGAGCAATGTGTCAAAACCACTTTTTCCAGGACAGAAATTCCTCTGGGTTTCGCCTGCCATATCCGTTCTGTTTTACTCACAGACAAATGGTTAACACGTTTAGAAAATTCAGAGTGTTTTCTATCCAATGGTACTAAATATGTGCATATCCTATTTTCTGGGCCTGAATGAGAGGCATTTTACTTTGGGCACGCCAGGGTCTCCAAAACGGTCACCTCGTGCGCTGCTCCTAAGAAGTTAAATTCGGTCATGTTTCCAGTCGCCTTGCCATGATTAAATGCTGTGTTTTTGTGCTTTCAGTTTTGCGCGAATGCTGCCATCAATCCACAGTTTCTGGTTAGGGAAGGTTTTAATAGTCACAGTGGGTACAACATCTCCAATGCACTTCCTAATAAACTCACTCACGAGTCAGCGTATACTACCCGGAACACATCCCAGTCCATGTGATCGAAGCAATCTTGAAGCGTGGAATCCGATTAGTCAGACCAGCGTTGGATAGACCTAAGCACGGGCGCGACCTGTTTTAGTTTTCTGCCTATAGAAGGGGAGCAACAAATGGAGACATGGTCAGATTTGCCGAAGGGAGGGCGGGGGAGGGCCTTGTATGCAAGTAGCAGGGTAGCAGAGTAGCAGTGGTCCAATGTTTTGATCGAGCGGGTGCAACAATCAATGTGCCGGTCAAATTTGGGTAACCTTGTTTTAAATTAGCTTTGTTAAAGGTAGAGATAGAATGGAGGGAAGAGAAAGGAGAGAGGTGGAACCATTTCGAGCAGATCAACTGCCAAAGTCTCTGTTTGCCTTCTGCTTTCAAAGCTAAATAGGTTCCTTTACTAACATATTTCCATGGCAATGCTTCCCATATTTTCAGTGAGTGAGTTAGTCAGTGTGTGTGTGTTTGTATGTGCGTCCACATTATTGTAAGTGTTTTTCTTTTACTTCTATTTTTCAATGTCCTTCTGTGCTGTGAGTCTGCTGAAGAGAATGTATGAGCACTCAACTATCAACCCATCTGGAACAATTTGTGCTCATACATGAGAGAGGGTTGTACACAAAATAGAGAGAGTGTGTGTGTGTGTGTGTGTGTGTGTGTGTGTGTGTGTGTGTGAGAGAGAGAGAAAGAGAGAGTGTGTGTGTGTGTGAGAGAGAGCGAGAGAGAGAGAGCGAGAGAGAGAGAGAGAGCTTGCTTGTGCGGGTGAGTATTTAAAATGATGTGTGAGTGCGTGTGTGTGTGAGAGAGACAGATGTGTCTGTGTTTCGGGGCGGGGTGTGGGGTGTGGGGTGTACTCCAGAGAGTATGTATCAAGGCTAGGATGGCTTTTAACTGAAATGTATATGAGATTCAAATTACACCCCACATCTCCCTCCCTCCACTCTCTTCCCTTCCCTTCTCACCACTTTGTCTTATGGGAGTCTTAGTCAGCTAAGCTTCAGTCGAATAAATATATGTTTTCTCTTCCTTCCCTATTTTACATATTCATTTTCCAAAGGACAGAACAGTTCAGATGTGTATGAATTGAGTGGTGGTGTAAACTGGGTTTGGGTTCTGCGTAGACAAGGGGATGTATTACTGTATGAGGGTTGTCCTCTGAAATCTAGTGTGAAAAACATGACCTTCAGATGAACCCTGTAGACTTGTGGGGCAGTAGGTGGTCTACTGAACTGATGTCTAGGCAGACAATCCAGGCCGCTCCTCTCCACAGATATCAGCCAAACACTGGCTGTAATAAACAGACATCAGCTACAAGGTTTGACTGTTCCTTTCCTGATCATTGAATGCCATATCAATCACATACAATTGTCAGGTTTAGTGATTTTGATAGCTGGCCTGATAAAATACGTTCTGTTGAAAACAATGGGGAGGTTCTCTGCCTTTTCTACCTGTCAGACAGACAGGAGTGATGACAAGGGTGGAGGAGAGGAACCAGAGACTGAGACTCGAACCCTGAGGTACGATATGCAGGGCCAGGGCTAAATCACTAGCGCAGAAATTGGAAACAAGCTGAGAAGGAAATCAAAAGACAGACATTAGAATGATTTTCCCCAAGACACAACGGAGAACAAGAAGGATGTTTTCAACCCCCAAAAAAAAACTCCAGTAAGAGACAGGAGATGCCATTGCCTGGGCTCTGTTAAACTCTGGGTGTAGAATACACATGAACAGTATATAAAAATAACTTGGTGCTAACACACTCAGAAGAAGAGAAAGTGAGAGTAAGGGAAAAGAGGAAAGTCAGGGGAGATAGAAAGGAAAATGAAAGTGTGGCAACAGCTAAAAAGAATAAAAAAGACAGTAGAATACCGATTCAGAACACGAGTGGTTCGGTTGGACCTGAAAAGCTCTTGAGAGGAGGAATATCAAGCAAAGCAAATAAAGAGCCTCAGGAGAGAGAACGAGAGACAGACAGAGAAAGAAAAAGAGAGCAAAATGATGTAGTTACATTCTCATCTCCATTTTTAATGCAGTCTGCAAACAAAGCTGTTGTCAAACCCACTCTTCTGTAGTACAGACCTCACACTCTCTCCTGTGTTGTTGATCTTGTGTGTTTGTGTGTGTGTGTGTGTGTGCTGGGCTTTTGTGGAGATGTCCAGATTAAAGGCTTGTGGGACTCCTCAGACACTCTATATATTCCAGCGAGGCCATTGATTAGCTATTAATGATGCATGGAGAAGCCATCCCTCTCAACAGTGGTCAATCAGGACACACACACACACGCACACACACGCACCTCTGTCTCCTCCCTCCGGCCTCTATTTTACTCTCTCTCTCTCTCTCTCTCTCTCTCTCTCTCTCTCTCTCTCTCTCTCTCTCTCTCTCTCTCTCTCTCTCGTTCTTTCTCTCCCTCTGTCTCTTTCTGTCCTGTCATTGTCCATTGTCTGCTGCGTGTCAAGGCTCTTTTGGCTGTCTCCATTCGCTCTTTGATTAGCTGTGATCTATCAGCCTGATAAAGGGATGGAGGGAGGGGATCTACTGGCTGATGGATAGGACTATGGGCAGCTGGATAGACCCTGTGTGCCCTGGCCCAGAAAGAGAGAGAGAGATGCGAGAAGGAGAGAGAGAGAGAGAGAGAGAGAGAGAGAGAGAGAGAGAGAGAGAGAGAGAGAGAGAGAGAGAGAGAGAGAGAGATTTACAGCACGTGGGGACAATGCCACCTCTTCATTTCTCATTCTGACATTCGCTTTCCTTCTGGCTCCTCATCTATTTGCTCCAGCTCTCACCACTCCTTCCTACTCTCCCTATATCCTCTCCTCCATTCTCCCCCACGTCCTCCCTCTCTCTGGTGTACATATTCTCAGGCCATGGCTCCAACACCACTACTCAGACACAAGGACGGCAGGGTAGCCTAGTGAGCGTTGGACTTGTAACTGAAAGGTTGCAAGATCAAATCCCCGAGCTGACAAGGTCAAAATCTGTCATTCTGCCCCTGAACAAGGCAGTTTAACCCACTGTTCCTAGGCCGTCATTGAAAATAAGAATTTGTTCTTAACTGACTTGCCAAGTTAAATAAAAAAGTACAGGAGGACGCAATGATTTACCCTCCTCATGGCAACGGCCATCGACTGCACTGTGGCCCTCACTAGAAGAGATCTTTGCAAAGGACATACTAAAGGGTGCGTGTGTGTGTGGCTTTGTTTGAGTGCGTGTTTGGTTTTGTCATATTCTGCACAGTTCAATGGTTTAAAATCGAGTTCCTGGGGTGGACTCCATTGGTGATTACTGTATGATGGATACACGCATGCACAAACACTATTTTGCTTCAGGCCACTATGACACACCCTGACAGTCTTTCTGATTGCCGCTGCTGTCAAACAGCATTAGTCCCTATAGCGGTGTCATTTTAATAACTAGCAGGACACATCCAGTGGATCCCTCATTATCGACGACATCTCCACTTACTCACACGTTCTCCATCATCACCAACACACACCCCGGAGTTGGTAATAGCCCCCGGAATGACGTCCATCCTCATCGTCATGCCAACGTGCCGTATCATCAGCACCACGGATCTCATTATCAGAGGCAGAATCATGGTTTCATTTGTTAATTAGCTCTTTGGGCTGGGTTAACATGGCTATGCTACAATGTCACGGAACAGTCATACTGTTGGAGAATGAAACCCAATTAGACAGGCTTTCGTAGAGGGAGGGAGTGATCGGGCTCTGACTGGGAATGAGGACTGGAAATGTTCCCAGTGCACCCAGTGCACACAAAGACGAAGGTGTCTGACACGCGCCTTCTGACACCCCCCCCACACACACACACAGTTGCTGTGGAGGTTAATGCATAACTAACTAGGAGAGAGGAATAGGAGCCATCTTCTCTGAGTAAGGCCAAATGAATCCGCCGAAGCACTATGCAAATGTTCCCCCAGCTAACGAGGCTGCCTGCATGATTGGAGTGCCATTGAAATTCTCCTCGTGCACAGCCCTTTCTCTCTCCCTCCCTCCTTCAATCTCCCTCCATCTCTTCATTTCAACCTCGCTGTAGCACATCTCTCTCTCTCTATCTGTTAATCTGCATCTTTCTATGTGCAATTGGCATTATCCATCCATCCATCTACCCAGCCACCCATCCATACATACATCCATCTTAACATCAAAACAAGTAGCAATCATATCATTGTGATATACTGTAACACTTAAATTATATAATGTCGTCGTTGCTGCCATGGTGCCACCAAAAAGAAAACACAACATCAAATTCAAGCTAGCAGTGATGAAATCCACAGAGCTTAGTCAGGCGAGGCAACAGCCAGGCTTCTCGAAGTTGATCCAAAACCAGTGAGGGAATG